>SJYO01018757.1:91192559-91351275 GCA_006410555.1 Capra ibex
TTTTTTCTACAGGAAAAGTAATATCCCCTGACCTTACGTTTTCATCCTTCAGTTCTTTGTGGACCTTATTGTCCGTTTAAACCGGAACCTTACGTCTTACTTCGTCCCGTTTCTGATTATCTCAAAACGGTTCTTTTACGTGACCAGTATCGTTTGTGGGAGAGGGTTGTTATGTTCTCTTCTGAGATGTGTACCTTTAGTGGTCTACCAGTTGTGACTTTAGTCTAACTAATATAAGAAACGTCGGTTTCTACCTCTTCGAGATATGTCAGTTGTTTTTGTTCTGGTCCTCGACTGACACCGAGTCTAGTACTTGAGGAATAACGGTTTAAGTCTGAATTTAAGTTCTTTCATCCCTTTTGGCGATCTGGTAAGTCCATACTGGATTTAGTTTAGGGAATACTAATATGTCACCTTCACTCTTTATCTAAATTCCCGGATCTAGACTATCTCACGGACTACTTGATACCTTACTCCAAGCTCTGTAACATGTCCTCTGTCCCTAGTTCTGGTAGGGGTATCTTTTCTTTACGTTTTTTTTCGTTTTACCGACAGACCCCTCCGGAATGTTTATCGACACTTTTCTTCTCTCCACTTTTCGTTTCCTCTTTTCCTTTCTATGTTCGTAGTCTTACGTCTCAAGGTCTCTTATCGTTCTTCTCTATTCTTTCGGAAGAAATCGCTAGTTACGTTTCTTTATCTCCTTTTCTTGTTTTACCCTTTCTGCTCTAGTGAAGTTCTTTTAATCTCTATGGTTCCCTTGTAAAGTACGTTTCTACCCGAGCTATTTCCTGTCTTTACCAGACCTGGATTGTCTTCGTCTTCTATAATTCTTCTCCACCGTTCTTATGTGTCTTCTTGACATGTTTTTTCTAGAAGTTCTGGGTCTAGTACTACCACACTAGTGAGTGGATCTCGGTCTGTAGAACCTTACACTTCAGTTCACCCGGAATCTTCCGTAGTGATGCTTGTTTCGATCACCTCCACTACCTTAAGGTCAACTCGACAAAGCTTAGGACTTTCTACTACGACACTTTCACGACGTGAGTTATACGGTCGTTCAAACCTTTTGAGTCGTCACCGGTGTCCTGACCTTTTCCAGTCAAAAGTAAGGTTACTGTTTGTTTCCGTTACGGTTTCTTACGAGTTTGATGACGTGTTGACGTGAGTAGAGTGTACGATCATTTCATTACGAGTTTTAAGAGGTTCGGTCTGAAGTCGTTATGCACTTGACACTTGAGGGACTACAAGTTCGACCAAAATCTTTTCCGTCTCCTTGGTCTCTAGTTTAACGGTTGTAGGCGACCTAGTACCTTTTTCGTTCTCTCAAGGTCTTTTTGTAGATAAAGACGAAATAACTGATACGGTTTCGGAAACTGACACACCTAGTGTTCTTTGACACCTGTTAAGAAGTTCTCTACCCTTATGGTCTGGTGGATTGGACGGAGAACTCTTTAGACATACGTACAGTCATTCGTTGTCAATCTTGACCTGTACCTTGTTGTCTGACCAAGGTTTATCCTTTTCCTCATGCAGTTCCGACATATAACAGTGGGACGAATAAATTGAATATACCTCTCATGTAGTACTCTTTGCGACCTGACCCTCTTTGTGTTCGATCTTAGTTCTAACGACCCCCTTTATAGTTATTGGAGTCTATACGTCTACTGTGGTGGGAATACCGTCTTTCACTTCTCCTTGATTTTTCGGAGAACTACTTTCACTTTCTCCTCTCACTTTTTCAACCGAATTTCGAGTTGTAAGTCTTTTACTTCTAGTACCGTAGACCAGGGTAGTAAACTACCCTTTATCTACCCCTTTGTCATCTTTGTCACAGTCCGAAATAAAACCCCCGAGGTTTTAGTGACGTCTACCACTAACGTCGGTACTTTAATTTTCTGCGAATGAGGAACCTTCTTTTCAATACTGGTTGGATCTATCATATAAGTTTTCGTCTCTGTAATGAAACGACTGATTCCAGGCAGATCAGTTCCGATACCAAAATGGACACCAGTACATACCTACACTCTCAACCTGACACTTCTTCCGACTCGCGGTTTCTTAACTACTAAAACTTGACACCACAACCTCTTCTGAGAACTCTCAGGGAACCTGACGTTCCTCTAGGTTGGTGAGGTAAGACTTCCTCTAGTCAGGACCCTAAAGAAACCTTCCTTACTACGATTTCGAATGCGAGGTCATGAAACCTGTGGAGTACGCTTCACAACTGAGTAACCTTTTCTGAGACTACGACCCTCCCTAACCCCCGTCCTCTTCTTCCCCTGCTGGGTCCTACTCTACCGACCTACCGTAGTGTCTGAGCTACCTGCACTCAGACTCACTTGAGGCCCTCAACCACTACCTGTCCCTCCGGACCGCACGACGCTAAGTACCCCAGTGTTTCTCAACCTGTGCTGACTCGCTGACTTGACTTGATCCTTGGATCGACAATTCAAAAATCCACGGATAGGTAAACATCTCACGAAAGGGTCAATTGGAGACCCGGAGTGTCGATTAGACAAACTACTTACTCCTTTGCCTCCAAGGATGGATGAGCTACGTCACCTCTTGGACTCTGGCCCTCCAGTCTGGACCCGCACTCAAATTAAGTCCAGCAAAGACACACAGAGACCCTCTACGGAGGAAGACTCGGACAAAGGACTGGAAATCTCAGTCCTAATATTCGGAATAAAACATTCTTGGGTGATGAAGGGTCATACACTTGAAATCGGTCCAATGAACAGAGAGTCACGGAGTCAGAGGAGTAGACATTTTACCCCCACTATTAGGCTCGTGGATGGAGTGTCCCGACCACACTTCCAATTTACTCCATTATACACTTTCACGAATCTTGTCGCGGATTGAGTGTTGTCTCTGACATATTTACAAACGATAATAATATTCAACTACTTTAAACGTGCACCCGTGTTCTAAAGGGTTTGTAAAGGTTCTCCAAGTAAGGACCTCACAGTTGTAGGACCCTAAGGAACAGTCTTTACACACTCACCTCTAGGGACACCTCCACCCTGTACACTCGACCCCGAAGATCGGTCTTTCTTGTGGAGACTCCGGACCAATACAAAGAATGGATGGACTACCAGAACCCGCTCAGTAGAGGAAAGGAACCTCGGAGCCAAAGGAGAAAACGTTTTGTGTCTAACATTACAACACTCCATTTCCAATTTAGCCTACGTCACGGACTCTTTCTTCTGGGAGTTCTTTACTAGTCACTAATTCTACGGGGTCGTGTTTCGTCCGTCAGGTGTTGGTTGAAGGACGATGCACACACTCGAGACACCGAAAATAAAGAAATTTCATCACTCGAATAAATAAGTAAAAGAATTTTCGTCTAAATTTTTTAAAAATACGTAAATAAAACCGACCGACCCAGAAGTGGCGACGTGTTCGGCCCCGACGAAAGATCAACACCCCACGCCCGAAGAGTAACGTCACCGAGGAAGACAAAACCTCGTGTCCGAAATCCCGAGGGTCCGAGACCTCATGTTCGAGTTATCAGCACCGTGTACCAAAATCAACGCGGCACTGTACACCCTAGAAGGACCTAGTCCTTAGGTTGGGTACAGAGGACGTAACCGTCCATCTAAGGAATGGAGACTCGGTGATCCCTTCGGGACTCGAATGAGAAAGAAAGAAAGACCGACGTGACCCAGAAACGACGAACTCCCAAAAGAAATCAACACCGCTCTCACCCCGATGAGAGATCAAAACCACTCACTCGAATCAACGGGACACCGTACAGCTTAGAAGGACCTGGTCCCTAACTTGGACACTGGGGACGTGACCGCCCGTCTAAGAATTGGTAACCTAGTGGTCCCTTCAGGTGCCACAGAAAATTTTATACCCCCAAAGGGGTCATGAGGAACGAAGGAGGTGGTCGACGGAGGTATGGGAGACGATCGTGGGACGAATAGGGTTTCAGGTTCAGACTACCTGCCTAAGGGACGTCCCTTTCACCCCCCGTGTGTGTCAGGGTCTCCTTTTTCCCTGGTATCGGAGAGAAAGAGGGGAGGGACTTTGTCCCTTCCTTTAGGAGGGGGGAAGAACCCTTGATAACTCGTAGGGGAGTTTCGAGGAGTCTCTGGACTTACTTAATTTCTACATTAATTTAATCCTTAGGAAGTAATAAGCTTCCGACCCTAAGAGACCGTCCACCCCACTACCACCTCTCCCCCGTCCCGGCAAAAAGAACATCTCCGACAATCTAAGAGAGGACCCCCGTACACACACCGGTCCGACCCCGGGTCTCTGGACCCTCTGTCTCGGTCGAGGGAAGGGTGGACGAGGGTGAGTCTTCCTGGAGGGGTGTCAGAGCCCGTCGAAGCCCGACGGGTGACAGAGGGACTGGTCGGGACATGGTTCCGGGAAGGAGAGAGTCGACCAAAAGAGTAGACGTTTTACTGTGTTTCATCCCTCCCTCCTAAGACAATTTGACGAAAAGTCCAACGACATCCGTCATTTAAAGGTAGATTCTTGAAACTTGCGGACGTTGTAAGAGGAAGATCTCCTCAGTTAAACGTGGGGAGGAGGAGTTAGAATCCCATAAATCAATTCGTAAAGAAACCGAGTCGAGTGAGTAGATTTTCCTTCCCTTTGGGTCCTTTACCTATACTGTCCAAGAGACGACCGATGGCCCCTATGACTCACACCATAAAGGACGGGACGGTACAGGGCTCCTCCTCTGTCTCTTCGACCCGGATCTTCCTCTTTCCCCCCTCCCTTCCGAAAGGTCCAACCCCCACCCCCCTCCCAGTGTCGTACACATTTCTGGAGTCTCCGTCCTCTGTCGTCTCCCTCCTCCGCTCACATTGACCTCGTGACCCCCCGTCCACACACGGTCCCTTGTTCCGAGGTCTCGGACCACACACTACCTCTTTCCCTCCCGATCGTGAGACGATGTAAGGGTCTCCTTTTGTTTTTAAAAACTTTGACAGTCTTTACACTACCTCGACAGTCCTCATGTACTTTGTCGGTGCATGGGACCCTTTGCCTTCAGTTCCGAGACAAACAAGGTACCGTCACACTTTTAAGTGTCAGAAAAGTAGTTGTACCCATTCTTTTTGTGTCCTTGTGATTTTCGCAAAACCAAGTTCAGACGACTCCTGCTATGAGAGTCGGGCGGGCCAAAGGCGGGAGGCCGGACCTAAGCAAACACGCACAGTTGTGAGCGGGTCTAGTCGTCTGTAGAGAGAGACGAGACCAAAGAGCTGAACAGTCGGTAGAAGCGACACCACACGAACCAGTGACACCAAGAAACTTTTGCTACAGTTTCCTCTTTAACGAGCGGAAATTTTATAAACCGACCTCAGTGGAGGGAATGTTAGGGACAGGAGACAGAGGCAGAGGGCGAAGGAAGGACGGTGAGAGAAGGGGGTTGGGACGACTTGACGATCCTCTCCACACCCACCCTTACCTGCGACAGGACCGACCCCTCTCCGGTCACTCTCCAAGTCGTGGTGCCTGTCGCTGTGTCGGGGGCGAGATATCCTTCACTAAGACGTTTCTGACTCGCTCAACTCCCGAAAGGACTTCTTAGGTGGACCGTTACGTCTTCTGTGACCAAGCTAGGGACTGGACCCTACTAGGGTGCACGAGGCCTCGTTGATTGGAGCACGCGGTGTCGATGACTGGGACACGAGATCTCAGACCCTCGTCGTTGATGACTCGGACACACGACTTCGATGCCTTCGGGGACGTGGGATCTCGAACACAAGGTGTTGTTCCCTCCGCTGGTGTCACTCTTCGGACGTGGGGTGTTGATCTCTCATCGAGGGAGGGAGGTGTTGACCGTCGGCTTTTATTTATGTTTTTTACTAAATTTCTTTTTTTTTTTTTCTAACCAACGTACCGGAACTCACGGTTGAGTCCTTCAACCCCACGTCCACCTACCCAACCCCACTACTACAGTCTCTTCGAGGGACACCCAGGTCTCTACGAAGAGGGTCACCTTAAGAGAAAATAAAAAAGTTCTGGGAGTCAGTGGTGGGGACGAGGGTCAAGGCAAATAAGGAGGAAGACGTCCTGAAACGAGCTTGAGACAGAGGGGGGTCCAAGGCACGAGGGAAGAGGTCCGGGGTCCAACGGACAGGTGTCCGTGAGTCGAGTGGAGGAGTCCGGGTGTGGGGACAGAGTACACCCTCTAGGACCGGACCGACAGTGTTCTCCGAGACCACTCCGAGTCAATGAACGCACGACACACTGGAACCCGTTCACAGTTGGGGAGGGCGGACTGGAGGATCGTAGTCTTCCCCCGTCAAACCTGGTACAATAAAGACTCGAACCTCGGTTTAGAGTACCAGTTGAGGACCGTCAGTTATGTGACCACCCCTCTCGACATCCGTTCCCGTCCTACTCACGACAACCGGCGTCCTCCGGTATCTGTCCCAAGACACCCGAACCCCCTCCCTCTCCGTCCCTGAGACTCACACACACACACACACAGACACACACACGCGCGACCCTTCCCCTCCGCTCCCGCCCTCCTTCTTGCGTCTCCTCGACGACCTGGTCTTGTCTTCTTGGGGAATCGGACATATAAATCGAGTAGCTCCATATATTTGTCTTTGGACCTCGGTTGGGTTACGAGGGGGGCTCACACTCAGTAGACACGAAGACGTCGATTTCAATCCGAGGTTAGTGTCCGAGGGAGAGGGAGAGAAAGAGAAGAAGTGCGAGGCAGGGAATGACGGAGGAATAGAAAAGGAGGGGTAGAAAGGGGAGAGGAGAGGGGAGAAAGAGGGATTTGGAGAGAGGAGAACCTACGAGACTTTGAGGGGGAGGCGGAAAGGGACTAGACGGGTAAGGGTGTGAGAGAGGGGAGGGAGCTAAAAAGGTGGAAGGAGGAGAATAGGGAAAGGGAGACAGAGAGATTGTGAATTGAGACAGAAAGACGGAAGTGCTCACGTAGACTCTTTCCCATAAAAAACGAGAACACAAACACACTTGGATTATTGTCATTGCGAGTTCACCGACACACATGAACTCTCCCTCACACTTACATAGACACACTTAAACACAGAACGACACTCCTACATAAGTTATTTTTAAGACAGACCCACATATACACTCCGACAGACACCACAAACACCCAGACACATGTGTGTTCTCACTCCCCTAACACACAGAGACACACAAAGAAGAGGAAACTCCCCACATCGAGATACGGGACCTTCCCTTTCGTCACCTCTTGGGGAGGGGTCAAAATGTGACTCCGAACCCCACGTACCTCTAGTGGTCTGGGGGATTTCTGACCCTCGTCCCACCAGTGTCCGAGATCTGATAGATTTCTCACCTGGTTCCGAGTCCGACAAAACGAGACAGTGAAAGACGACGCACTGGAACTCAGTCAGATAACCGGAGAGACCAGGAACGAAGACGTAGACGGTCTCCTTGTACTAGGGACGAACAGAATGCTCCGACCTCCACCCCTCGTTCCCTTAAGTGGCCACACCTCAACCACTCCTGTGCGACCAGTGGTCTTGTGGACTCCGGGGAGGTAGTCCACACTCGAAAAGACGAAGTTACCCAACCGAGTACAACGAAGGGGTTGACACACAAATATTAAACTACAAGTTTCTTAACCTCCGACCCAGGAGGGTGACCTTCATAGGGGGTAGAATTAGGCACCTACCGATGAGAGTGGAAGTTCTACGTAGAACTTTCGGTGACAGTCGTCCTTCGGAGGGTCTAGAGACGGTTCCCACACATAGACGCAGGAGGCAAGGGGGGCACTCGGGAGATTGTAGGGGTGGTACCAGACACAGAGACGGAAACTATCTCCCTAGGGGTCTTCGTAAAATACTTTCCTCTACACACACAGGACCCTTACCACCTTCTCTTACCTTCTACTCTCCACCTACCCTCCCCGTCTCTATTTCACCCCGTCGAACTCGGGGTCCGAGACGAGTGGGTCTCCCTCTTCATCCTCGGACCCGGAAGTCGACCCGTCCACCCGGGGCTACAGTCCCCGGTAAACGTAGTCCCTAGTTCCTTGGACGACTCTTTCGTAGTCAGGAGACCGGGATCTCGTGTAACTCTACCCACTCGTCACGGGGGAGGGTCCGACCGGCGGTACGTCGTCGGTCCCACTGGGAAAAATTTTTATGATTAAATAAACCGACGAAGTCCAGAATCTCGTCCCTGACCCTAGAAACGTAGCACTCTCTAGAAAATGACATCTGAGAGATCAACACCACACATCCGAATCAAAGAGACGCCATACACCCTAGAATCAAGGGACTGGTCCCTAGCTTGGGTACAGGGGACGTAACGTTCCACCTAAGAATTAGTGACCTGGTGGTCCTTTCAGAGATCCCTCTATAAAATCCTAGACTCAGTCTAGTGATGGAGTGAAATTTACTGGGGAGACAGGAGTGACAGGTAGAACGAAATAAAAAGAAACGGACCTTTTAAGTCACCTACCTCCTCGGACCGTCTGATATCAGGTACTCCAACGTTTCTCAGTCTTTGATGACTAGTTGAGTCTTGTTGTGTCGTGCACATCCGACTAGTATAGACCACATGATACGAAGGGACCATCGAGTCGACCATTTCTTAGGCGGACGTCACGTCCTCTGAGACCAAGCTAAGGACCCAGTCCTTCTAGGGGACCTCCTCCCTACCCGATGGTAAGGTCATAAGAACCCGAAGGGACCACCGAGTCTACCATCTCTTAGGTGGACATTACACCCTCAGGACCCAAACTAGGGACCCAAAACTTCTAAGGGGATCTCCTCCCGTACCGTCAGGTGTCCCAGAGTCTCAGTCTACGCTGACCCGCTGATTCGTGTGTATATAAAGTGTAAAAATCATTGTCATCACCTCACAATCAGTGAGTCAGCACAGGCTGAGAAACGCTGGGGTACCTGACATCGGGCGGTCCGAGGAGACAGGTACCCTAAGAGGTCCGTTCTTGTGACCTCACCCGACGTAAGGGAAGAGGTCTCCTAGAAGGACTGGGTCCCTAACTTGGACCCAGAGGACGCAACGTCCGTATAAGAAAGGGCAAACTCGATGTCCCTTATAAAAGACTGAACGAGTGATGTTATACTCTAGGTTCTCCCCCGTTTCTGAAGTAAAACAAGTAACGACACGGGGGTCCCGGATCCTTACACGGACCGTGTATTGACCCCGAGTCTCACCTCGACTACTTGTCTGTTTCGTCGGGACAGTGCGAGAGGACACACTAGTAGTGAGTAGGTAAGTGAGTCGGGAAGTAAGCACGACGGTGGACGAGATACGGTTCCCGATAGGAAGAAACGTCCCCAGAACCAGACCGTCCCGTCCTGTCTCACGATCCGGTAGTACTACCCCTCCCCATTCCTCACTCCCTGGAGACTGAGTCGACCATACTACCCTTCTCCTCCGACTCACCCCGAACTTCCACGTTTCGGTGAGAGATCCACCTCTGTAAACTAGCACCAAAAAGTAGAGGAGGGGTGTTGGGGGTTCTGGTTCCGGCTTGTCTCCCGTCCTGCCCCTAATGAGAGATTTCGAGTCTCATCCGTACCCATGACTGGACCGAGGTCTCGACCCCGTCACCCGAGGAACTAAGAAGGGTCCCGGTTCCCAACCCCACCCCCCACCCTCACCCACCCCCACCTCCCCACACCCCACCCAAGGTCAAAATTGTTTCTAACCTTGGAATTTTCTTCCCTCTTTAAAGTCGGTAGGACCCACCGACTCCTCTACTAGGGACCTTCCGGGTAGGACTCAGTAGTCCCCAGGGCTCCAACGTCCCGGTCCTCCGGGCTCCGGTTGGACCTTGTCGGAGAGGACGAGTCCTGGGGCGAGGATGGGCCTGTCGGGGGTCGGCAGAGAGGACCTCCCGCCGTAACTTCCACCGAAAGGTCTCCGGACCGACGTCCCTACGGTCGGAAACAGGTCGACTCCTATTTCCCTTCTCGCCGGACGAGATAATAAGACAGAGGTTTGTCGTTCGTCCCGTCTCCCTTTTTCCGTCGGTCTCGCACGCACACCCCCTCTGAATGTGTGTCTCCTACTTCTGTCTCGTCGGGAGGACTCAATCCCTCTCCCCCTCTACGACTCCCCTCTCCCCCTGCCCTGCCCCCATCCCCCTCTTCTTTCTACCCGTCTCGACCTCTTTCCTCTTCTCTCTCTCTGTCGACCCCTCCTCTCCTCGGCCTTTTCTCCTCGTCTTCTTCCTCTTTCTGCCTCTCTGCCTCTGTCTCTCTGTCTGTCTCTCTGTCTCCCTGTCTGTCTCCCTGTCTCTGTCTGTCTCTGTCTCTCTACCTCTGTCTCTCTGTCTCCCTGTCTGTCTCCCTGTCTCTGTCTCCCTGTCTGTCTCCCTGTATCTGTCTTCCTTTGTCTCTGTCTCTCTACCTCTGTCTCTCTGTTCCCCTGTCTGTCTCCCTGTATCTGTCTGCCTCTGTCTCTGTCTCTGTCTCTCTGTCTGTCTGTCTCCCTGTCTCCCTGTCTCTGTCTCTCTGTCTGTCTCCCTGTCTCTGTCTCTCTGTCTGTCTCTGTCTGTCTCTGTCGTTGTCTCTGTCTCTCTGTCTCTCTGTCTGTCTCCCTGTCTCTGTCTCTCTGTCTCTGTCTCTCTGCCTCTGTCTCTCTGTCTCCCTGTCTCTGTCTCCCTGTCTCTGTCTGTCTCTGTCTCCCTGTCTCTGTCTCTGTCTCTCTGCCTCTGTCTCTCTGTCTCCCTGTCTCTGTCTGTCTCTGTCTCCCTGTCTCCGTCTCTTTTCTGTCGTCTTCGACGAAACGGACCAAGGAGGAAGCGAGAGGGGGGCCGAGGGGGTACAGAGGACAGAGAGAGGGAGGTGGGGAGAGAGGGGTCCAGGAAGTAGAGGAGGAGAGGACCCGGCAGAGAGGGCGTGACACGGTAGAGTGAGAGTAGGGTCGCGACAGAACGACCCTCGTCGGGACCCCCGAGACGACCCCCTCTATTTCCCGTGGTGGTGGGCGGACCCCTTGCCGGTCTGTGGTCTCGGGAGGAAGGAGTCGAAGGGGTTCAGGACAGGGAGACGGAGGTCGTGTAGGGAGCTCAGACGAAGGTAGGGAGACTAGTCGTTAGGTCGGGTCCGAGCCGTCCGGAGACCCGGGGCCAAGACAGGAGACGTTACCCGAGAGTGTTCCATGGGTCCAGGTCCGAAGTGGTATTTGGACTACAACGGTGAACGCTGAGTGGGGGGTGGGGACCCGGACCGTAAGTTCCGGCAAACAAGGGTTCTGTTCGAGACGAGGAAGTCTCGGGGTCCGGAAAAGAGGACGAGAATGGGGACGGGCCCTACTGAAGAGGGCGGCGGGTGGTAGGGAGGTCTGGAAGTGTCCCGAGAGACGTCCTTCGGACGAAACTGGGAGGAGAACCCTTTTCTACCTAAGGAGCACCCCTCGGGGAAGAGGTGACGCGAAGTGGTCCGAACAGTCCGGCGGGGGGACGACCCGACGTTGTGGAGGTTGTGGACTTGGTACCATCTGCCAGGGATGCACAGTGACTTACTGGGGGACCTCACTACCACGCGCACGGCGTAGAAGAGCACTGGAGTAAAGGAGTAGTCATTGCACCTGCACGTTTATTGACGAGTCTCACGACCGTAAGTCCTTACGTGACGCGTTTGTCACTCGCGGATGACAGACGACTCAATATGTGCGGTCTACAGCTCTCCGTGGTTCTCCCACCACACGAGTGCCAGTTCGTGGTCGGTCTACACTCCCCCCAAAGACCACAGGACATACCCCCAGACCCGTCAGGAGGGACGCCAAGAGAAGAGACTGCAAGTGGGTCCTTATCTCCGTGACCGCGAGGATTCGGGGACCAGAGGTGGGGACGGGAAACGTCTAGCGACCCCGTAGTTCAGAGGGACAGGTAGACGTGAGTTCGATCTAAGAAGTTCGGGGGGGTCCTTCGAAGATCCCGTGGTCTCCGAAGAAAACCCAGAAGGGTGGTCCGTCCTTGGACCCCCAGGACTCTAGGTAGAGGAGGGGGAGACGGGTAGAGGTCGGAAGAAGGACCCGTCCGTTCACCCCCTACCCAGAGATACGAGAGAGACAGAGAGAGAGAGAAAGTGTGTGTGTGTGAGTGAGTGAGTGAGTGAGATCGTGTCTTAGGACAAAGACGGCGAGTAATCGACCCACTGGGACCCGTTAAATGACTTAAAGAGACCTAGGGCCGAGAGGATAGACATTTTACTCGAAGGTCTGGGGAGAGTGGCTCCTGACGACGGTCCAATTCACCCGATTGCCTCCTCTTCCTGTGGACAGACCCCCTCCCCCGACGGCACGGAGTCGACCCGCGGAAGGTCGAACCCACCTTAAGGACCCCGACGTCGCTGAGACCTCCCAACGGTCGTAGGAGGACCCGGGGAGACCGGGACTAGAAACGAAGGTAGTCGAATCAGTTCAACCCCCTACCTGACCGACTGGACGGGTCCCGACCGGAGCACGTGTAGTCGAGGTTCCCCTTAGGTCGGGGTGTGACTTTTGGGGTGAGAGTGTTCCGGACACACGTAGATCGTTGAAAGGGGCCCCGAAAACCCTCTCCCCTGACCGTATCGGTTCAGGAGGACAGACCCCCGAGGAGGGACCCCCGAGGGGGAGCGACACTGAGGTGGAGGAGAAGAGAAGAGAAGACGGTAGTGAAAGAGGAGTAAGGGGAGACTTTGAAGGCCAAGAAGAGGGGACTGGTTAGGTCGGTACTAGGAGGTCTGACCCGAGACCCAGGTGGAACCGGAGAGATTTGAGTAGTTCACGGACGAGGACCCTCCGGGTCGTAAACCGAGAAGAAGGGAGACTTTGATAGAGATTTAGAGGAGGGACAAAGTAGGTGTCAGTCGTAAAGACCTGGAAAGGTAGAGCAGTGTAAGACGTCGGGACCGTGTCCGGACCATGGGTTATCTACGAATTATTTTGGAGAACCTTACAACTTCAAACAAAAGACGGTAACTAACAGATCGACGAGGGTACCACCCGACGGGGGTCCCGGACCAAGAATCCACAGATCCCTCGACCTGACTTTCGTCAAGGAGAGGTACGGGACCCTACGGGGACTTCCCGCGTCCCACCGGTCACACTCCCATAGTGTCCGGTAGGGGAGAGACGAGATCACCTACCCCAATGAGACGGACAAACCTTGTGACTTTGGAACTGAGAATTCTCAAAGACTCAGAATCTTAGGTCCTCGGATCACTTCTCATGTCTGAGACCGGGGGACTTAAGTTTAATAATCGACACACTGGAACTCGTTCAATGAATTGAGAAGAGACGGTCACCAAGGGAGTAGACGTTGTGTCATCCCTGCTAAATGTTCTGACGCCTTGCCTGAGTTACGCAATTATAAACAGTTCCCAAATCTGGTCCCCGACCACGCGTATTTACGAGACATTCACAGACTCTTTATTTAGTCACACCTAAACCTCCTTTAACCTTAGACACACGAGAGTCCTAGGAATCCGGACCCTCCCTGGACAGAGTACAGGAACCCGTCCTTAAACTGGGGTCGAAGGAAATCAGGGCCGAACGAATAGGGGTGACTGTCTACAAGGGATGAGAACGTCGGTACTGTTAACGATCTTTCAAGAGGAGTCCCTACCTCTCCTCAGACCCGAAGAGACGAGTCGTCGACGACCTCATACTCCTGGGTTGTTCCGGACCTGAAACAGGACCCCTTCCCCTACCACTCGGACCAGGTCGACAGTCCACCCACGTGTTCCCCTGAAGTCCGGTCCCGGGTCGAGTGAATGGAGGATCGTCCCCGGACCCTCCGGGAACGAGGGTCCCGTCCCGTCCCGGATTGCTCACACACGCCGACGACGTCGGAAGACGTTTATGGTCCGTGTTATATTTATCGTTATTACTTATTTACTTCGAGGACGTCCGTCGCTCCCGGAGGTCCTCCCCGACCGTGTCGGGACGAAGAACACCTCTGGACCTCAACGTTAGGGTAGGGGGTCGTCCAAACTCCCAGTGGGGAGTAGGTGTGACGAAGGCACTGGAAATGAGGTACAGGTGGGAAGTACGGGTGTCTTGGGTAGGCTACGACTCGCTACCCCACCCGTCTCACACTTCCTTACGTCGTACTTCCAAAAACGACTTCGTCTTTCGTAAATCCGACCTGTGTTTCGTCCTGGAGGACGGTCACACCTGCGAACTTCCTCCGACCCCTCCCCCACAAGTAGGACAGTCCTGTCCCTCCCCTGACCCTAGTACCTCCCCCCGTTTACAGAGGAAGTTGCACTTTTTCTTGGTACTTACTAGTCTCAACGAGCCTCTTGTTTCTTCGACAGGCTCTCCCACCACTCTAGATGCAGTGGGGTCCATACGTTCGCCCTCGACCCGGGAGTGAACTCCCCCGATTGTCTCTTCAGGGCCAGGACTCCTGAGTGGTAGACGACCGAAGAGTCCCAGGTCGGACACTCGAATTACTTTTGCAACGGCCTCCTCTGACCTCTCTTTCGCGTGGCATCGACCGTAGCAGAGGGACGGAACGACAGACTAGAGAAAGTGAGAGGATTCGGGCCCCGGCAGGGCGACCCGTGAGTCGGCCAGTCCCTTACCTCGGGGACGAGCGCGGTGGAGGAAGGATGGAGGTTCAGAAACGTGTACAGGGAGAAGGGAGAACATACGGTCAAGAGGTGGGTGGAGCAGAGGAGAATAGAGTCAGGACGTGCACGGAAACTCCAGGGCACGTTCGGAAACCGGGACCTACTCCAGAAGGGGCTCTGCAGACTAGACGTCGGGTGAGACAAGACTTTATTTAGGTAGGGCGGGCGCCTGCGGAAGACCGGACGAGTCAGGCACGGACACTCTGTGGTGGTGGGTCCGACCACACACGAATGTACTGGAACGTGGCGCCAGACCACTACTTCCAAACAGACCAAAGGGACCTGTCTACTTTTCCATCCTCACTACTTACAAACAACTCGTGGATGATACACGGTCCGTGACACGATGTGGGAAAAATCTGAAGAGTAAGACGTCTCGTACTTGAACCTTTAAGAAAATGCCCCTTAGACACACAAGGAAAGTGTATTCTCCTTGGACCCCGGGTCTCTGACGTCCCCCAAAGCGTTCCGGGAGGCTGTCCTTCCCCGACTCGACCCTAGTTCGACCTTCCGTAGGAGAAGGTTGAGAGACAGGTAAATCGTCTGGTTCACCAAGGTTCCCTCCAGAGCCATAGGGAAGTGATGTCGGGGTCGGGTCGTCCCACAGGGGTGAGGGGGTCGGAGGTTCCTCTACTTCACCCCCACCCTCTCGACTCGTCTCCAAGACTAGGGAGACCCAGGACACCGGGACCGAAGGGACCTCCCTTCACCACTCCCACCCCGTAAACATCCACCTCACTCCGAAGGAAAGGTGGACTCTCGGGAGAACCTTCGGAAGGACCTCCTCCACCGAAAAGTCGGTTCGGAACTTCTCATCCTTCTTCGACCCACACCTACTCTCCTCCCCTCCGACGGACCCGACACCGCACTTGGAAACCTCAACTCAAGATTCGGCCCGAGGTCGGACCTTTTCGACCACCAGAATCTGCCCGTCGGGGAGTGGCCCCGTCGTTCCTGGGAGAGGGGCGGGAAGTGTGCCGCAGAACCAATCTTAGGCCTGTCATTACACCGGTTGGCCCGTCGCCCAGTCATTACCCCAGGGAGGGAAAAATTACGTACTGCGTCGGGGGAACACCTCCCCTATCCTGGGAGGGGGTCCGTGCTGGGACTTACAACTCCTCCACCGGAGTTCCGATCCCGCCGAAGGACAGGAGAGCCCTCTTCTCCCCCGAGTGGTCGCCGGCGGCAGCCAGACAGACAGCGGAGGTGCGGAGGGGGGAGGTCGCAGGGCGCGGACGTCGAAAGGGGCTTCTGTAAACCACAGTCATATTCCTGCCGAAACGGAACGTGCGCCGCGCCGAGCCAGAGCGGCGGCGTGCAGGGGCGTGGCGGCCCGCGAGCCCGAGGAGGCGTCGGGGGCGGCGCGCGTCTGGGGCGCGGACCTCGGCCCCGGCCTCCGCGCTCGGGTCGTCTCGGCCCGATCCTTGCGCCGGGGCTGGGGCGCGGGGGCGGGGCCCGACGGCGGGCGCGCCCGAGGAGAGGCCCGTGAACGGGCGGCGCGCCAGGGGCGTCGCGGGGGCGGGGGCCGGGGCCGGGGCCGGGCCCTCGCGGCGCGAGGGCGGGCGGGCGGCGCGCGAGGTTGAGGCCGAGCCAGGCGCCGAGCAGGCGCGACGGCCGAAGAGCGGCGGGCGGCCTCGGCGCGCTGTGAGGGCGGTCGGGCGGCGGAGGAGCGCGGTACCGGGCCCGGGGCCACGGGCGGCGGGTGGCGGGCGGCGGGGATCGCGGGGTCCCCGAGTCGACTAGGACTTAACCGCCCCCCGCAGACCGCCCCGACGCCCAGGGGGAGCTAAAGACCGAAGCCCCCTGCGCAGCGGGGGCATCGAGATTGCACCTGCTGGGGGGGGTTGGGGGGCGCCGGGCCGGTTCAGGTACGGTTCCATCCACCCCCACCCCCACCTCTCCCCCTCCCTTGACCTTCGTTCCCTCCCGAGGCGAGGCTACGGTTAAAGAACCGCGCAGCACAAGAAATAACCCCGCAAATAAATAAAGACCCCTGGCCAGGGGGGTGGACGGACACGGATAGTCCAGCCGGGGGGGTGGGGCTCGGAACCCCCATCCACGGAACCCTCCTTCCTGCCCTTTGAAACTGGCCAGAGAAGAGGTTCCGGTGCTTTCAAGAGAGGCACGGTTACGACTTCGGCCGACTCGGTCGCGACGTCTTTAAATAAGTTGTTCAGTCCGACTGCCGGCTCCCAACGCCCCCCCGCCCGCGGGTCCGACAGACAGGCAGATAGGGCGACAGGGAGGCACCGATCGAGACGCCGGCCGCCCTGGTTTCGAGCACGGGCACAGGTCCCCCGACTCGACCCTCACAACCGCCTCCGTCCCGCCGGCGTCCCCCTAACTTACCCCCTTAGGGTCTTTCGCAAATTGAAAGGAGCTCCGGCTCCGGCCCCACCCTCGGCCGGGGGAGGAACCAGTCGTGGGGCTCCCACGGGTCTCGGAGCGACACCCTTCGGTCCGCCCCCAGCCTCGACCCTGAGACCCCCCATTTTCCTTTGGAGTCATCCAACCCCGACCAATATATTACTCACAAATACTACTGACCCAAAATTAACACACAACCCACCACACACACATCCTACACCCCCCTGTCCTCCGGAAGCGTCCCCACCGTCCGGAGAGCCCCCTCCCGTACTACGGACCACCCTCCCCCGAGAATCTACCCGGGTCTGACTCCGAAGTCAGTCGACGAGACGAACACGGAAAGAAAGAGAAGTGGCAGGACCCCCGAGATATCGGCACTTACTCCAACCGGAGACCTCTGTGGGGCCTCGACATAAGACCGGGACCCTCAGACACCAGACCCCGGTCCACACACGTACACACACACGCACACACAAACACACACACACACTCACTCTCTCTCTCTCTCTCTCTCTCTTTCGCTCTCCTTCGAACGAACGCAGACGACACCCCACACTAGTCCAGACTGTACAGGTGTGCGGCACACTGCCGCAGGATCCCCGACCCCACGAGTCGTACCGGACTGGTCCCTCGGCCAGACAGGACGACAGAGAACGACAGGTCCCCCGAGTCGGTCGTCTATGACCGGGACAGAGCCCGGTCCCACGACACGTCTATCTACCTCGACACCCAGACACCGGGCCCTGGGCGCCCTTTCCCAGACCGACTCCTCAACCCGACGAACGGACGACGAGTCCGGGACAGGTACGACAGTCTGGTGTTGAGTCTAGTCACAGAGGGGAGCCGGGGGTTCTGACCGGGACCTTTGAGAACAGGTGGGAAATCCTGTTTGAAAGACAAGTCCGAGGTCTGGGGACCCGGAACATACCCCTCACCCGACCCCGGAGATCTCTGGAGAGACAGGGGAAGGGAGGTGGTGGTAGGCACGACGCGGGTCAGCCCCTCCTGGGTCCCCCACTGTCCCAGTGACTCGACTCTACTAAGACCCCGACGTCAGACCCCCTCCTTTTCCCTTCTCGGGGTAGGGCTCCCTCACGATTCGACCGACCGCGGTTTGAGCGGGACGGGGGGTTGTGGGGGTGGGGGTCCCCGGACCCATGGTGAGGTCCTGGGACGGACCGACGAGTCTCGACGGGTTCCGACGGAGACCTCGAGGTACCCCCCGTCGAACCCCCTCCCCGCCGGTCGGACCGACTTCCAGAAAGGGTCAACAAAACTACCTCCAGGAGGCGGGGGAAAGGGAGGTGGAGACAAGGTCCACGAAGGTTCTCCCGTAGAAGATCCGGGTGGTCCCCCGTGGTGGGCGTCAAGAGACACGGGACTAAGAGGAACTGGAACCCACCCCTCCACCCCCACCTCCATCGACGGTCTTAGGGGAGGGAGGGGAGGGAGACGGACCACGACAGAAGTCTGTTCGGACGGGGAGCGCCGGGGCGTCGGTTCGACCCTCGTCAAAGTCCCTGACCGTAAACTGGCGTCGGAGGGCCCCCAGGACCTGGGTCTAGGTGTAGGACCTTTGGTGTCGACCTCCCCCCGCAGCGGAGGCTGAGTGGAGGGAGACAGGGGGAGGTGACGGTAGAGACAGGGGAGTGGGACACGGGGTTCACCCCGAGGGACCCTTTCAGACGAAGACCCGGGGCGAGACAGGGAGGGGGTGTGAGCTCCCCGAGGGTGGGGTCGTCGAAGACTTCCGTGTGTTCCATTGTTCTGTCCGAGAGTACTCCGAGGAACCAAGCACGGGTAGAGAAAGAGCCGGCGGAACAAGTGGTCTACGGGTCAGTCACACGAGTTTTCATACAGACCTTTCTCTCCGACGGCCCGACCCACCCCGCCGTCCCCCACGTACCGAGAAGAGGGAAGAAGGGGTAGGGGGGAGGAGAAGACCGAGGGTCGAAGGAAACCAGGCGGGAAGGGGAACGAGGAAAAACTGGAGAGGGGCGGGAGACCAAGAAAAGACGTCTCGGAAAGGAAAGACGTTCAAGGGTCCTCCACGAGAACCGATCACGGGAGTTAGGAAGAACGGACGTCCTCAGACCGCACGCCGAGACGACCCCCGGGTCTCTGACGGGTCCCTCGACCCTCGCACACCAGACACCCGGGCACGAGGCAGTAGGCACCTAGAGCCACTTACACACTCACACACCCAGACGCTCGGAAATCCAGGCACCCTGACACCCACATTTCACAGACGCTCGGCCACCTACACACCCAAGTACCCAGACACACAGGCGTGCAAGAACCCAGACACCTAGGAGTATAGGTCCTTCTACACCCGACTCAGAGAGGGGGAGTACCGACGGTCAGATACCTCCCTTCTTTTGTTTAGGTTACAGGACCTAAGGGAAGAGAGAAAACACAAACTATTCGTGGATGATACACAGTTCGGGACTAGACCCGGGACCTCCCTACATCGTCACTTGTCTCCCCTCTTCTGCTTCCGAACCTCATAGACACGGGGATCTTCCCCAGACCCCGTAGGGAGGACGGTCCACGGGTCCACACCCGTGCACCAGTATCCCGGACGAAAGGAGCAAGTGCGAGTCTTTCCTCTCGGTCCGACACAAACCGTGGACACCCCTTCCCACGTCTAGTACCTTCGGAAACCTTCGTACTCCACAAACCCATGGGACCCTCGATCACGACCCTCGAAGGCCCCGAGGAACTCGTCCTCTTCTACTCTCCCTTCACCAAAGAGGTCCCACCTCCGGTGTCAGAAAACCCCGGTTCCAGTCGTGTCCGGAGCACAACGGAACGGCTGGAAGAGGGAAGTAGAGCCTCCGGGAGTGAGACGGTCAAGGGGTAGAAGACGTGAGGCCGGACCCGTCAGAGCGACTCTTCTCACAGTCCCGAAAGGAAGAATGGCGACTGGTGGCCGGGACTCCTCGTCAGTCCCGACGGGAAGTGAGCGGTGACCAGGTCCGAAGGAGGGACCTAGGGAGTCGAGAACAGGATCGGTCCTCTCTGTACTCGGGTACGTCCCAGTGTCCGGACCGGGGACTCCCCGTTCCGTGAATCGTAGTACCCTCGTAACCGACGAACATTTTAACCCTTTTATCGTAGGTGGAATTCCCTAAAAATACTCCGAATCTTTACAGAGACGTCACGGATCGTGCCCAAGATTATGTCCCTTCGACGGAAAAAAGGAATTCCACGAAAGACTTAGAGGAAGGGGTAAGCGACGGGGAAAGCTCTCTCTTTTTCCTGGAACACAACGTAAAATATGTTCTCTTTACTTCGAACGACACTGATGCTACGTCTCGTCCACCTCGACCCTGAGACCTGGGTCCCAAGAAAGACGATCTTACGAGAAGGAGGCAGTCCCCGGTGGCAGTGGGACTGACCAAACGACTTCATTCTGGGCTCCGGGATGGTGGACGTCTCCGTGACTTTTTACTAGTCGTCTCAGTGGTCTACCCTCTACAAGTTTGTGTGCCTACCTCTAAGTTTGTGTCGGGGTGAACGACCCTGAACAGAACTCCGGCTCCCGGCTGCTTGTTTACTACTACGGATCACTGTCTGTGTACCTGTCCAGGACCCCTGCTTTCGTACTGAAGTCGGAAGACAGATGTCGGACCGGACCTGTTGGGAAGTTGACCCCTTAACCTAAACTTGGGGGAGATAGGTTTAGGATCGAGAAACTGATTCATCGCGAACTGGAACCCTTTTAGGGGCGTAGAGAGACATGGAGCCAAGAAGCGGAGATTAACCTCTCACGTTCTCACGAATGAAGTAACCAAACATTTCTTCACGGACCGTGTATCGTACGCGAGTTGCCACAGTCGACACTCAGAACAATCGACAGAACCTCCCCGACGAGTAGGTTAAGTAGCTTACGTCGTTCCTACTTCCCACTCGACAACTAAGACCACTGTCTTGGTTCCACTGACGTCATACACCCGTCCGAGTCGACCGGTCTGGTCTCGTTCAAAACACAGTCCAAGGCGCGAATCTCCGGTCTAAAGTCGGTAAGGAGAAATCCGATCTCCTCGGAACTGAACCGACGGCAAGGAGACTTCTTCTAGTCTCTTCTGGCCACCTGGCATGCGGAGTAACAACGAAGTCAGACCGACGATCCGAGGGTCTGACGTAGTTCTCTCAAGGTAGAGGTAGAGACGTCAGTCCTCGCCTGGACAGACGAGACGAGACCCACTGCACCACGTTTGGACCAGATCGGGAACGTCTCCCCTTCAACCGTCTGAGATCGTACTGTCCCCTCTCCAGGGTTCCTTGTCTACTAGACCTTTAACAGTGGGTTCTTTACCTAGTCCCTCGGTCACTGTTCTCCGGACCCCGTCTACTCCAAACCCCCACCCGCCCGCCAACAGTGTGTAGACGACCCGACAGTAGACCTTCTCCCTCGTCTGTCTCCCACGCCCCCCGAGACTCTGCGGTCGACCTTCTAAGACCATCCGTCCAAAGGGCGTCGGAGTATCTCTGAAAAAGGGTCCGAGACGTAACCTCCCACACCACAAACACACACACAGACACGCACACACTATTACTCACATACTTCACACACGCACGTACAAACACACTCACTTACACAGACACATACACACATAGTACCACTCACACACAGACACACGCGCACAAACACTGACTGTTACACATTCTGTAGACAGACACACTGACCCACACCACACTCACACACTAACATCCATACAGAGACACATACTAACACTAACACAATGGACCACGACCACTTACACACACCACTACTGATCCAGTGAAAACCCCAGAGTCAGAAAAGTCTTTAAGGAACAAATCTTTAGACCTCGGTGACGCAAAGACCCTGTGAACTCAAGGTCTCAAGACCTTAAGACACCGACTACGAGATTGTGCGAACCCTTTGGTAGTGTCCAAGAAACACGTGGCCGGGTCACCGACCCCCACACCAGTCCACGACCACACACACAATGGGGTAAGTAGGAGGGTCACCGGGGTGGTGTCTCGTCGGTTACCGGAGTGAAACGTCTGTCCCGTAGGCTCCAGGGACGGCCCAACAGTACACGATGCCACTCAACCACAGTCTTGACCCTGACTATGTTCAGAACCGAGGGGCGATACCACGAGACTTCGTGTGCAATGTCTCACATTCAAATAGTGTCAGCTACAGAACCCAGAGATTCCAAGCAAGACCCACTAAGATTCTACAAGACTAAGACTCTAAGGACCTAAGGTCCTAAGGGTCTTGCTTAGACAACAAGAACCTCGACACTGTAATCGACTGGACACCAACAACTGTTTCCCTATTTGTTCAACGACCGGACACACATGGACACTTGTGTGTGTGTTTGTGCGTGTGTGTGTACCGAACCCACTGGGCCGGTCCGGAACCCAAGAAGAGGTGGTCCTGAGACCCGAAACGTCTTTGTTCCGAAGGGGTATGGTAAGAGATTTCCGAGACCTCACGGATGCCATTCTGGGACCGTCCGTCTAATTTGGTCTCTGAACCCTTCTGAACTCCCCGGAAACGGGTATGACCCTCAGAAACGACCTGGTCGTCGACATAGAAGTGACGGACCACTGAGTCGACCCTCCCTTTCTCACCGAGGTCCCATGGAAAGAAACAGGGTTCCACCACGAACACTACCAAGTCACCCGGACCCGAGTCCCCACCGTCTGGTCCGAACCTTGGACTGAGACGGGATATGACCAACTTACTAGAGTCCGTGACGACCTGAAGGAACCAGGGGTCAGTGTAAGAGGTACTTCGTCCTTATTCGTACCACACATATAGTATCCTGACACCACCTTTAGTTGTACCTGTCACGTATCCTTCGGGAAACGAGTAACGTACCATATCCCAGTCTGAGTCAGTCTCGGAGACACTACGACACTACCACCACCACTACCACTACCACCACTACTACCACCACCACCACCTCTACTACTACTACCACCACCACTACTACTACCACCACTACTACCACCACTACTACCACCACCACCACCTCTACTACTACCATCATTGCCACCACCACCTCCACCACTACTACCACCACTACCACCACCATCACCACCTCTACTACTACTACCACTACCACCACCTCTACCACTACTACCCCCACTACCACCTCTACTACTACCACCTCTACTACCACTACCACCTCTACTATTACCACCACTACCACCACCACCACCTCTACTACTACTACCACCACCACTACTACTACCACCACCACCACCTCTACTAGTACTGCCACCACAACTACTACTACCACCACTACTACCACCACCACCACCTCTACTACTACCACTACCACTACTACCATTACCACCACTACCACCACCTCTACTACTACTACCACCACCACTACTACTACCACTACCACCACTACCACTACCACTACCACCTCTACTACTACCACCACTACCACAACGACGACTACCACCACCACCACTACCACTACTACCACTACCATCACCACCACTACCACTACCACCACTACCACCACCACTACCACTGTTACCACTACCACTACTACTACCACCTCTGCCACTACTACCACCACTACTACTACCACCACCACCACTACCACCACCACCACTACCACCACCACCACTACTACCAACACTACCACTACCATCACTACCACTACCACCACTACCACCACTACTACTACCATCACTACACTACCACCTATACTACTACCACCACTACCACCACTATTACTACCACCACCACCACTACCAATACCATCACTACCACTACCACCTCTACTATTACTACCACTACCACCACTACCACTACCACCACTACCACCTCTACTACCACTACCACTACCACCACTACCACTACCACCTCTACTACCACCACTACCACTACTACTACCATCACCACCACTACTATCACTACAACTACCACCTCTACTACTACCACCACTACCATCACTACCACTACCATCACTACCACTACCACCTCTACTACTACCACCACCACTACCACCACCACCACTACCACTACCACCTCTACTACTACCACCACTACCACCACTACTACTACCACCACCACCACCACCCCTACCACCACTACCACCACCACCGTTACTACCACTACTACCACTACCACTACTACCACTACCACCACTACCACTACCACCTCTACTACTACCACCACTACCACAACGACGACTACCACCACCATCACTACCACTACCACCTCTACTACCACCACTACCACTACTACTACCATCACCACCACTACTATCACTACAACTACCACCTCTACTACTACCACCACTACCATCACTACCACTACCACCTCTACTACTACCACCACTACCACCACCACCACTACCACTACCACCTCTACTACCACCACTACCACTACTACTACCATCACCACCACTACTATCACTACAACTACCACCTCTACTACTACCACCACTACCATCACTACCACTACCATCACTACCACTACCATCACTACCACTACCATCACCACCACTACCACCTCTACTACTACCACCACTACCACCACCACCACTACCAACACCACTACTACCACTACCATCACTACCACTACCATCACTACCACTACCACCTCTACTACTACCACCACTACCACCACTACTACTACCACCACCACCACCACCCCTACCACCACTACCACCACCACCACTACTACCACTACTACCACTACCACCACTACCACTACCATCACTACCACTACCACCTCTACTACTACCACCACTACCACCACCACCACTACCACTACCACCTCTACTACTACCACCACCACTACCACCACCACCACTACCACTACCACCTCTACTACTACCACCACTACCACCACTACTACTACCACCACCACCATCACTACCACTACCATCACTACCACTACCACCTCTACTACTACCACCACTACCACCACCACCACTACCACTACCACCTCTACTACTACCACCACCACTACCACCACCACCACTACCACTACCACCTCTACTACTACCACCACTACCACCACTACTACTACCACCACCACCACCACCCCTACCACCACTACCACCACCACCGCTACTACCACTACTACCACTACCACCACTACCACTACCATCACTACCACTACCACCTCTACTACTACCACCACTACCACCACCACCACTACCAACACCACTACTACCACTACCATCACTACCACTACCATCACCACTACTACCACCTCTACTACTACCACCACTACCACCACCACCACTACCACTACCACCTCTACTACTACCACCACCACTACCACCACCACCACTACCAACACCACTACTACCACTACCATCACTACCACCTCTACTACTACCACCACCACTACCACCTCTACCACCACTATCGTGTCTCTGCCAATCCCACTGTCGGTAACCTCTACTGTAGTGACCGGGGTATGGACGAACCCGTTGGTGGAAGTACCCAGGATATCGTAGAAAGGTAGACACGGTGAAACGGAGAAGTGTCCTCAGACGTCTCCCTCCGTCCTCCTTCCGACTCGAAGTGTCTCTCTTTTGACTCTGAGGTTCTCCGGTCACCTCAGTCCTCATCCACCCCCATACGACATCTATGTCACCCCAGGACTAGGACGGGAACCAGCACCTCCGGTCAGATCAGTGTGTGGTGACGGACACCCCGGTGGGACCCTCGCGAATCTCCCTCCTCCGAGACTTGTACCTCCGTCGGGTCTGAGACTTGCACCTCCGTCGGGTCTGAGACCCCGGTCTACCTGGACTCAAACTTAAGTAGTTGTGACGGATAGTGGATTCCACTCACCAGACGAAAGAGACTCCGAGGTAGACGTCTGTCCTGTTTCGGGTCCCCCTGGGTCGACGGTTGAGGGGTTCTTGGAAGTCGGTGTCTGTTACTCGTCGACCCCTGTCCTCGACCCGATGTCCGTGTCTCGTCTCCCTTAACCCTTGCCTCTCGACTTCGGCCTCTCGAGACCGGACTCGTCGACGCTCCCTCGTCCGGTCGTCCTCTACCGGACCTCCCAGTGCCCCCTCGTCCAGTCTCCCACCTTCGACCCACCCCGCCACCCCTCACCTAACCACCGGAACCGTCAGTACCAGAGATTCTCGGGACGTCACACCCTCCTCTCCGCACTTTCGTTCCCTGCTGTGTCACACTGTCGAAATGTGTCCCGGTCCATTCCGTTTCTCGTTCAATCATGGCTCACCTTACTCGACTCCCGCCCCTCTCCTCCGCCAAGACACACCAGGGTCTCCGGTACCCTCGGCAATGGTGGAGACGACAAGGGTCGTCCCGAAACCGCCTCGACCCGCTCCACCGTAACCCCGGTTACGGTCCGGTCCGAGAGGACGGACATTTTATATGGAGTTTCGGTGGGGAAAGAAAAGTGGAGGAGGTCGTAGGGTCCGGTCGGGTCGGGTAGGAGGGTCCGAGGAAGACCAGGAGGGGACGGAGAAAAGGATGAGAGGGAAGTCGGGTGTCTCCCCACCCCAATTTTGCGTCGGGGTTCGTGTGGTGAGGGACGTATTTGGGAAGGTGTCGAAGGACAACGTCAACCTGATTTTGGGTTCGAGGAAGGCACCGAGTGTTGCCCGGGGCGGTTTGAGAAGTCAAAGTAGGGAGGAGGGACCACGGTCGAGGCGGTGTGACCGGAGTAAAGACAAGGAACCTACGTGGTCGACAAGGACCATGGACCTCCGGAGAAGGGTGGCTCGTAGGTACCGACCACGGAGGTCAAGAACAAAAATAACATTTCCAGCGGTAATCTCTCGTTCTACCCAAGAAGGACTCGGGTGGAAAGAGGGACAAATAAATGAAGGGTCGTGAAAAAATGAATAAATCAGTGGTTGACAAACGACTCGTGCACAATACAAGATCCGTGACAGGTCCGTGACCCCACTTGCTGTGTCTGGCGTCAGGGGCCAGAGAACGTCGGGGGAAAGCCCAGCCCTCTGTCTGTGATTTAGTATTTATACATTTATGTATTTAATACACCGTACAACCCACCACTATTCTCGAAACCTTCGGATCTCTCTTTTTACTTAACTGGGCACAAGGAGAGAGAGAGAACGACCTGACTTCCGACTTACTTCCGACCACGGCTCAGACCGAAGAAGTGGTTACATCGGGGGACTCGGGTGTGCGAGGGACGTGTATCATCCACGAGTCCTTTAGTCACAACCCGTTTACTTACTTAGCAGTCCCGGGCCCTCTTCCCTCCTACCCTCTACCCCTCTCCCACAAGAGCCCTCTCCCTCGGCGTATTCGTCTCCAGACCCTCTCCTCCGTCGGACGTGGGTCCTACCCTACTCCGTCACAAACCGTCCTCGTGCCCTGGTCACACCCCTCGCCACCTGAGCCCGACCGTGTCGGCACTCGTCTGGACATCGGTGGGGCCCCTCCTACAAAAAGGCGGGTCACCAACTGTGCACCGCCCGGTTCCACGGACCCTCGAATACATTCCGGGTACCGACAAAAAGACCTTGGTTCTCGTTTCGAGACTCGAGTCCTCTTTTGAACCGGAGTGACTGGTCGGCCCGCTTCTCCATCCTCCACGGTGGAGGGCGGACAACGGGGTTCTCGGTCTCTTTACAGGTTTACATAGTGGAGACCCACCGGGTCGACTGTCGAATCGTCGGTGCCCACCGTCGACCCACCCATGGTGAGTAGGGACTGAGGGTGACGGGTGGGACCGTGACGGTCCCACAGTCCCGGGTCCTCTGAGGGGACCTCCTAAGTCCCTAACAATTGGAGAACCCACTATACCCGTCCCCTTCCGGGACGGGAACTGACCGACACCTCCCCCGACTCGTTCCGGCGTCAGTCAACAGTGACTTAGACCTCCGACCACGACCCGAAGACCGGAGATCTGCACGGGATCAAATCGGACACGGGTCCACATTGGACCCGTACGGGGAGGGTAGAGTCAAAGAGGTAGACGATTTACCCGGGTCATTCCGAAGACCCCAACATTACTCGTAGTCTACTTCGGTCCGACAGTTTCATGGAGACTCACCTTCAATCCTGGTCAATTCACTCAACGTCCAGGGTCGCGTTTTACTCTTACACCTGGGGAACTACCCTTTCATAATTCCCAAAGTTCAAACACTGGCGTCTTGTAATTTGGTTCGCCTCCCAGGAGGACTCTGTGAGTCCTTCGGCCGGGGCCACCTCGAGACAGAGACACAGACAGGAGAGGAAAGCGGCACAGAGTCAAAGAGGTCGACATTTCTCCGACCACACACTCCAGGAAGACTCAAGAGTCGAAATACCTCGCCACCCACCCCACAGGGACCCGAGTGGACATCCAGAACCGAGTTCCCAGTAAAGGAGTCCCTTCAGACGGGACTAAGGTGGGGCCGAAAGAGCCCATGGATCTCCAGGGTGCCGTGGAGACGAAACATCGTGTGTAGTAGGACCGTGACAGACAGAAGGGTTATTGAGAACAGAAAGAGAACGTTGAAAAGAAGCCACTACGTTATTCATATGTTGAGACCAGAGTAACCCTTTTTTTTGGGAATGTTGTCATAGTGTCGACACAAGATTCTTCCAAAATAAGAGAGATATAAAGGAAAGGAGGCTTACTCCAAGTGGTTCCAACTGGTCTGAACGGGGTTATGGTGGTCGGACCTTCACCAAAGGTTGAACCCACGGAGGCCCGGGAGTTGAGAAGACTGGGAGTGTCGGTCTCACACCCGCTCCGCGGATGCCCCGAACTCCGACCCGACAGACTCGGCACAGGGAAACAGCTCCCTCCGCCCACGGTCCGAGCGGGGATTGGGGGACGGTTCATGACGGAGAAAAAGAAGACGTCCCGAGGGACGAGTCGTGGCTGTACCGACTCTTGAGGGGTGGCGGGGGAAGGGGGCGACGTCGGGGCCACCGACTTGGGCCTCAGTGCCTCGTCGGCCCCGGGGTCTCGGGGGGAGGGAGGGGAGGACCGGGTCTTCTCGGGTACCTGCCTCAACTGGGTCTTCAGGGAGTGGGCCTGGACCGGGGGCAACGGAAGAAGACGGACGCTGTCTGGTGGTCGGGGGCCTTGACCACGTAGTTCTACCACACATTGGGTATAGGAAACACCCCGGACCCAAATAGACCTAAGACGGGCCCGGGGGGCGGCCAGGGAGACCGGTCCTCCGGACACCGGACCTGACTCCGACTCTCCGACACCACAGCCAATCGTTCGAGTCCACGACCCGGACCCTCTAGAACCTGATGTCTCGAGTCTGCCTACTCCTGGACCGCAGGACGACTACACTTACAAGACCTTCAACGACTACTGGCACCCGTCAGTCACGTCACAGGTCGGCCGAGTCCTTCGGGAACCCACACTTGAAATCCAGACGTCCTCCTTCGTCTCAATTCAGTCTGGGACCGGGCACCGGGTCGAGGGCCACGAGCTCAGTAAGCCCCCAACGACTGGTGTCCCCACTACTCTCTACTCTCGGACAGCCCCTTGGTACCCGGACCCGGTGACTGTCCACTGGGACTCTGCGTCCCACTCCGAGGTGGGTGGAGTGGAGGAATGTCTCGAAGGACGGAGGTGAACGACGGAGGGAGACGAGCCCAGTGGGGGACCACTTCTGGCAGAACCTCCGTGCTCGTCTCAGGGTGGGTCGGGGGTCCGGGACGGGGCGAAGGGAGAAAGAAGAAGGGGACGAGAAGGTCCGGAGTCCCGGAAGAGTGTGAGAGAGGAAACTTTACGGAAGGGAAGGGAGAAGTGACCCGGTTTGGGAAACAACGTAGGAAGTTTAGGGGTGAATGTACAGTGAAGGAGTCCCGTCGGGAGACACCAAAGAGGAGGCGAGAACGAACAACAGGGATCGATCACACCCTGAGTCTTAGACTGTGACAGAGGAGGTCCCGTGACAGTCCACTGGTCCTGTGTCTGGTTCGGACAGAAAAACTGACACCCTGGAGTCGTGGGTCGTGTCACGGACCGTGTAACGCCCGTGAGGACGTCACGAGCGACCCGCGTACAGAGGTGTCACTTGCCTCGTCTCCGGGGTAGTGTCCCGTGAGTTCGACCCGAAATCCTAGAACTCCCCTACATCACCCTAAGAAACTAAGGTACGGTTCCCGAGGTCCTAAGAAGGGGTCGGTGTTTGGAGGGAGGGCGGGGAGAAAGGACCCTCCCTCGAGTCCTTTCCTCGTAACGTATTGGGTCACAAGGAGTCACGCCCGTCCCAACCGTAAACCTCACACTACCACAACACGTCAGACTCGACAGGACGTGTCGTGTCCTACAAACGAGAAGGACCAGGGATTTATAACCATCCCTCGTCGGGAGGTAATAACGCTGTTGGTTTTTACTCGGTAACGTAGACGTCTGCAACGTCCTCAGACGAGACGTAGTTCTTGGGTTTCCTTACCACCTGTACCTCCCCAGTCCCAGTCCGGTCGTCCCTTTCCGACAGTCCTGGACGTCCGGGCCCACCCTCGTCCCACCACACCCTCCAGGAGGTCCCTGTCTGACAAGACTCGCGGCCTCAGGGACCACGACTCCCCGGGACCGAGTCTCGGTCGACGGGAAACTTTGAACCACGAAGGACTGAGTCGAGGAGAGGGTCTGGTCTCTGTCCGGGACTCAGTGACAGACTGAGTGACCTCTCTGTCTTCCGGCGACCCTGGGAGGCATTCGACGGCTCGGGGCCACCGTCTCCAGGTGAGTGGGTCTCCAGTTGCGGCAAGGAATGGACCAGACCCGGAACTCGAGCGTGACAGTCGGCCCAAAGTCGACCCTCCTGAGACGCAGACTTTACAGTCCCCCAGGCAACACGATAAAACAAAAAAAACTTAGTTGATTAAATAAAACTTTTCATAAATAAGACACCGACGACACCCGGAATCGACGGCAGGTACCCCAGAAACAACGTAGCACGTCCCAAAAGTGACGTCACGTCCCTAAGAGATCAACACCACGCACCTGAGTCCTCAACATCACGGACCCGAATCAACGAGGTACCGTGCACCCTAGAAGCAAAGGGCTGATCCCTAGCTTGGGTGCAGGGGACGTAACCTTCCGTGTAAGAATTGGTACCCTGACGGTCCCTCCAGGGGGGAACACGACAGACTGAGTACCCATTCACCGTACACCTTTCGTAACCCCTGACCTCATTCTGTCTGGGTACCCGACCAAGACGGACAACAAACGACACACTGGCGTTCGGTTAAAGAATTGAAGAGACTCGGAGTCAAAGAGTAGACAATTTGTCTCCACCATAAATGCGTAAAATGACCTAATGTAACTTCTGGTTTCGTCATGTATTGATCGTGTACCCTTTCGTTTAGAAACATTGGATCTTTTGGTGTGTACACCAATAGTGAGAATAATGGACACGGGTTTTCACTAGTCCCGGGAGTGAATGTCGACTCATTTGTGATCAGTACCATCCAAGTTGTTCTGTGACCCGTAGCGTAGAAATCTATCTTGTATTACGGAAGTCTCCCGCAACAAAGGTCCCTTTTAGTCTAAGATAGAGACACTAAATCCATCTAAACACGGTCAATGGTACGACTATGGGCACGGGAGTAGGTACGTCTGTAACGATTAGCTAGTGTCGCAGGAGGTCGTCCCGTGGGAACCGTCGTACTGATTAGTCAAACTTTGGGCAGAAGGTGGGAACTAATCTGAAACTCTCGGAAAGAATCCGTACAGTGACCGCCGTACACCCACTTGCCGGTCACCACCCAACATACGTGAGACCAAAGGAAAGGGACTCGGAATCAAAAGAGTAGAGACACTACCTTGTTAATTTCTACCAATCCCTACTAAGAACGGTTCGTGGGTCGGTACACAGGTCGGGTCTCCACTCCGGTCCCCTCCTGCCCGCCACTATTATTGTTCTCGGCCGTGAATTTGACACACGACTTACAAAACGGACGTCATAGTGGAAAATTGGGAATATTGGTGAGGGGTCCTCCATCCACGACAGTCTCGGGGTAAATGTGTTCCCTTTTCACTCGAGTCTCTCCAACTGATTGAAAATAGGTCCGACGCGTCGGTCCTACACCATTTCGATCGTTTATGGAGTCAGAGAGACTTAAGGGGTCCGAGTCGAAAATAGGTCCTGTGCCGACGGTGGAAGCCTCCGACCTCTGTCCAAGAGGTGTAAGGTGACCTCGTTCCTACGAAACGTCAAGACCCGCCGACCCGCCCCCAGAAGGACCCAAGGTCGCACATGGAAACCGTCGGTGGAGTGACACGGTCCTCCTGAAACGTCGGGGGACGGAGGGGCGCACGGGGACCGACGACGGACGGGGTACGGTCGAACGCGACTCGGTCGTGGCACACTCGGTCGGTACGCACCACCCTCGGTCAGCCGACACCTCCGACGGAGAGACGACCCGTCCCCCTCCCGCGGTCGGACCCGGCCCTCCGCCCTCTGTGGTCGACGGTCACTGGAACCCGTTCAGTGATGGGGAGAAAGCGGGAGCCCGACGGACAGACGTCCTACCCCTCTGAGCCCGTCAGAGGGACTCAGTCCTCCCCGACAGACCCCACGGGCAAAGGGACGACGGAAACAGTCTTTCACAGGGCACCACACGTCCCTACCCGGAGGCACAAGGACCACCCGCCCACCGGAGCGAGACACGAAAGTACCGACACGGACCAAGAGTAGACGAGGAGGCAGGGTGAAGACAAACGAAGACCACGGGGCGGACCGAGACGACGATCCTGACCCCCAGTCACCCACGTGAACGTAACTTCGGGTGGACCGACTCTGGGACGGCGGAACGTCTGGGAGACTGGACCCAGTAGGACCCCGTCCTTCTCTGTCCCAGGTGAAAGAGTAGTATCGGGACGTCATAGTTCGGAACACGACAAGTGACACTCCCAAGTCACTTAAACGACTCCACCCGCTTGCCCGAGAACAAGTAGGCAGGAAATGAGTGGGTAAGTACTCAACCCAGCCGTTCGGCAATGACTCACGGACGGTACATGGTCCGAGTTTGTCTCCGGTTGATACCGGTAAAACACGTCCCCTCCCAGTGAAACCGAGGGAACCGTTATTCGGTCGGTCCTCTGGTAGTACTTCCCCTAGACCCCTCCGACCACCGACTCCCACGACCACCCCGGCCTTTCTCCCCAGGCTCACCTCCGTACCGACGGAACCCCAACCACAACCTTTCTGTGTCCCCACTGGGGTCCCTGACATCGAACCAGTTCGTACTTACAATTGGAAGAACCGGTTCTCCGGAAACAGAAACGACTCGGAGTCAAACGAGTAGACACTTTACCCTTGAAGTTGCTGGGGGTCAGCCCTTATAGTCCCCAAGGTCACTCTTAAGGTCCCGTTCGTAACTGACCCGTTTGACGATTCACACCTCAGCGTCGACACACGTGGGACCTCGGTTACTACCTCGACTGTCCCTGTGTGGACCCCACTTGACCCACTGGGCCGAGTCTTGTTCCCAAAAGTTCCGACCACCCATCGACCCAGGGTACAGACCTACTACCAGACTCTTCGGACACCCGGCCCAACGGGGGTCCCTCTCTCCACGGCTGAGGACGTCCCACCTCCCTCCCGTACTTCAAACCCCTCATTGCCCCTCTTTCGGACCTTTCGGGAGCGGTGCCCTTCTCTTTGCCCCGCAGTGGTGGGAGGTAGCGGGACGACAGGGACGAGGCCAGTAAATCAGGTAGGGGGACGGAGACCACCCGATGGAGAGACGACGTAGTCTGCCCCGGACCTCGGTTGACTATTCATGGAAAACCCGGAAGACTCCGGGATCTGACTGACAATCCTTCAGGAGGAATTAGATTGGGGGTGGAGAGGACAGGACTCGGGAAAGGGACCCAGCCCCGGCAACCCTTTAGACCCGGACATAAGGAGGTGGTGGAGAACAGATTTGTCCACCGGAAACCCTAGAGTGGGGAGGACGGGGTGACTGTCGACCGTAGAAGGAGGAAGGAGAAGGGACGTGCCACCTCTGTTGGGGGTTGGTCCTCGGGCCTCACATCACGGGAGGCTACCCACGGAGAAAGGACGTGGGGAGAGGAGGGGCGACCGGAAGTAGGAGTCCCCCAGGACCCGAGGACCACACCTGTACCAAACGGTAGTCAGTTCACGACAAACGAGGGAGGGAGGGAACGACGGAAGAAGGTAAACAAACGAATAAGTAAGGAGGGAGTCTTTGGAAGTCGCCGAGAGAGTGGGGGTCTTATCAGAGTGAATCGGACCTAAGCCCCGGAAGGTGGTAGGTGGACCAACCGGAGGTCGGCGGAAAGACGACAAAGGGAAGTGTGTGAGATAGGACTTCGGGTTTGTGCGACGACCACAAAGGACTGTGGGGACGGGCGGGCGGAAACGAATGCGACCCAGACGGGGGACTCTGTGGGAGAGGGGGTCAGAGGTCCCACGGTTTAGGACGGTCGGGGTGGTCGTGGTCGAAGGACCGGTGGTGGACGTCCTTCACAAGGACTTAGAGGCGAAAAGGGAGAGACCGGAGGACGTCAGGAAGGGATCGGAGACCGGAGCCCTCTAACAACCACCGATCGGAACAGAGGAGGAGGAGGTGACCCCAGGGTCTCCCGACCCGGACACCGAGAGTGAACTAAGACAGAGGTTGCGTGTCCGCAGAGTAGTGAAAGGCCAAATGTCCCATGAAAGGGCGAGCGGTGCCGAAGAGTCTACGAGAGGAGGGCGCACCACGGCCCGGGTCTTCAGACGATCGAGGGGTAAGATGTCGCCCCTTCGGACTCCGACGCCTTCCCTCGGACTGGACGGGCTCCCGTGCACAACCCATCACCTGTTTCGGTCACGTCTGGTCTCGGGTCCTGAGAGTCCGGTCCCGGACGAGCACGGACCCCTTCCCCAAGAAAGTCCCTCCCATAGGCGAGGAGGAAGTCGGGACCGGGTTTCCCTCGCAGGTCTGCCTACCGTTCGCAACGACCTTCTTCGTCGTGTACAGACCCTTTAACAGGCAAAGGGAGGTAGACCGCATCTCTTCCAACAAAAAGAGTCTTCATGTTCAGTCGTGGTTCGACACGGGACCCCTACGAGTGCCACCAGTCTCACCTACGACGTGCGAGTAACTAGTCGTCCCACCTGGACTGCCGGTCAGTCTCCTCGGACCGACCCGGTCCCTCTCGGACTGGGTGTCCCGTCAGAGTCCATGACAGTGGACCTCTACAGATGTATTTGTCTCGATGTCCACGTCTTCGACGGGGACTGTTTCGGATCCTCCCAACCACTTCGGACAGACCTCCTCCCCTGTAAACCGACCCAGAACGACGTACTCATCCTCAAAGGGTTCTACCGTCAACTCCTTACCACAAAATCGTCCCTCTGATCACAACCCTTGTCCTTCCTCAAATCACACCGACCTCACCACACTCCTCCCCGCCCTATCGTCCCATACTCTACGGTCCAACCTCGAATGAGAGGTAGGACACCTGTGACGTCTTGGTGACTTCCTACAGGTCGTCCCTATCCCGTGCACATTAAAGTAAATAATCTTGTCAAGGAGGACCTCGTCTTACCGTCCACGAACTCTCTCTCTCTGATTCCAGTCCTCTGGTTCGTTCTTGGTGGATAATATCTATATCTAGTCAGCTAACTACCTAAGTTGTTCACAAATCGCTTCGGGTCGAAGTCATCACAACCTGTGACAGGATCTGTCTTCACCTCCCGACAAGTCGGTACAACCCACCCCGGTGCCACATGGTCCGGACCATGTGGACCGGAACCGGGGGCCCTCTGGGGTTAGACTACGCCCTCCGTCTTGGTGTGGGTTTAGTATGAGGTCACTTCTTTTTGCCCCGTTTCTGACCCGTCTCCCGGAGACTCGCCCGACACCCGTGGTCCTCCGACCAGTCAGGCAACACCGACCCTTCGGTGTCCTCGGGAGACACCTGCTCCTCGTCCCGTCCTCTTTGAAGCCACCCCCTCTTCCCCCTCTACCCCATACTATAGGGTCAACTCCTTTGTCGGACTAGCCTCCGAGGCTCAGTTCGACCCCAGTGGTTCCAGCGACTGATGTCGGACCCCCGACCCGACCCTCTGGTCTCCTCACCTCAGACTCGTGTCTCCCTGTAAGCCCCAGATCTAAGACCTTCCGACACGGTCTCTCCTGCGACGACTAGGGATTCCCGGAGGGTACACGACGACCCACGTCGAGTCCAGGGGGGATCTCTAAAGGGTAAACTGTCGGCTCCGAGTCTCTCCCCTGCACGAACAGGTCTGGTGGGTCGACCCTCCACCGACTCCCCGGAACCCCACCCCCGGACCCGGACACAGCGGTCGGGGAGCTTCGGGGCTCCACCCGGGTCGACCCTTCGGAGCAATACTACCTATATCTCGCCCACCTAATCTTCCTCCCGACCGACCGATTACTTCTCAGTTGGCGGAGGACCCCGTAAATTTTGCGCTAACCTTAAAATGAACAGTCAGGGCGGACCCGACGTCGAAGCACAGTCTTCGACTGAAACTGGACAGCGGAGGGAGTCTGACGGAGCACCAGGACAACCCTCTGTTTACTGGGACAAGTAAAGGGACCCTCTCTTTAGCTATACCGAAAAATTAGTCGGTCTTCCAGAAGGACGAGTAGAGGGAGGTCGAGAGGATACCCTCGCGGTAGGTACAAAGGAAGGGGTCGACGGGACCCCTCAGGACACAGGGACAGAGGGACGTTCAAGTTCAGGACTGAGACGACGACTGACGACACACCACGACTCGTTCGGTACACTGGAGAGACCCGAGGGTAAAGATAGACCGAGGACATACATCTACTCTTTCGTCTTCCTCTTCGGAACCGACTGACACTCTAAGACATACTTATAACCCCCGACCCGATCCCCTCCTCTGGGTCGGGTACACATTCGGGACACTGGAGTCCGCCAGTGAGGAGGGCAGAAGTAGAGTTAAAGGTTTTTTTTGGTCCTGACTCCTTTCCCAACTCGGCATAGTTGGCACTAGAAGTCAACCCTCACTAAAACGGGTGCCATAAACTGTCACAGAGGTCTGTGGGTGAGGTCACAAGAACGGACCTCTTAGGGTCCCTGCCCCCTCGGACTACCCGACGGCAGAGACCCCAGCGTGTCTCAGCTTGTGCTGACTTCACTGAGTCGTCGTCGTCGTCTGTGACAACCAACAGTGTCGAGCCCCTCCCACACGATGACCCGCAACAACAGAAAGTCAACGATTCAGCACAGACTGCGAAAGACTGGGGTAGGTACCTAACGTCGTGTAGTCCGAGGAAACAGGAGGTCATAGAGAGTCTCAAACGAGTGTAAGCACGGGTAACTCAGTCCCTACGATAGATTGGTAGAGTAGAAGACGGTGAAGAAAGAAGAAAACGGAAGATAGAAAGGGTCACAGTCGTACACGATGACCAACGGTCACCCATTTCCAGTCTGTCGGACGTTGCGTGTCCTGTCGGATGTTGTTTCCCAGGAGGTAGGGAGCTACAGTTATCGCGTCTCCGAGTCTTCCAGGAACTCTAGAGGACTTTGAGGCTCTCATACCTTTCGTACCTCGACTCCCAGAACACTCCTCCTCCCGACTCTGCCTCCCTTCGACTCCTACTAGTGACTCTCTCTTCTCCTCCTGTACGTCTCAGGGTTGACCGTCCCAAAGGACACCAGAGGATCGGAACTCAAACTCAGGACCTCGACGGTAAATGACCCTCAGTGTAAATGACCCTAGTGGGGGGAGGAAGGTGGGTGGATAGAGGGGTGGGCGGAAGGAAACGAAGTACGTAGTTAAGTAGGTCGGTGAGGGGTTGGGTGAGTAGGTAGGTAGGTGGGTAGATAGGTAAGTAGAAAAGTAAAGAAGTAGACAAAGAGACGTGTGGGTGGGCAGTTAAGTGAGTCAGGAATGTAGACACGTAAATAGATGGGTGGAAGGGTTAGTAGATGGGTAAGTTAGTAGGTAACGAGGTTGGTGTGTTTCCGGAGGAAGAGTGGGAGGATGGATGGGTAGATAGTTGGTAAGTGAATAAACCGTTTACGTCTTATGGGTCGGGTTGGGAGACAACCCGTGGTAGTGAGAGAGGAACATCGGGAATGCTCTGGAGAACATGGATTGAAGAATAAAAGTGGAAGACGATCTGACACTCGAGGGACTCCCGTCCGAGGCACAAGGTAATTACGTACAGAGAAGAAATCGGAACTGGGAGTCGGGATACGACGTGTATCATCCACACGTCGTTTCGAACGTCGTTTCGTGTAGGATCAATTGTTCCAACCTCCACCTCCAATATGTCTGTCTCTCCTCCGACCGGTTCTCGAGAATGTGTTACCTTACGTCTCGGCTTCTTAGACCTTTAAGAGACCTTCCGTCACCCCTCGGTACCTTCCGAAAACCAAAACCTCCTCGGGAGCCTGACGACGCACCTCCTACACAGTCTCTTCCGTCCCGACGTCCTCCCCGTCCGACAAGTGCCTGAATCTTCACTCTCTCGCTCCGAACGGACCCCGGTACCCCAAGTCTCCCCCTACCTCTCCTCTCTAAATCCCCCACTCTACCTGTCCAGAGACTCTACCTGTAGTCCCCACTTCCCTTCCTCCCGGGACTACCCAAGATCGGACCTGTCGAACGTCCTAACCACCATCAACCCCAGTAGCAAGTACCCTACCCTTCAAGTCCCCCCTCAAACCACCAGACGTCTCTCCTACTGGATAGGGTAAAACCTGTACTACTGAAACTCCAAGGGACCCTGTAGGGTCTCGTCACGAACCCTCCGATCAAGTCCGATCTGTCCGAGTGAGACCTGGACAGTCAGGTCCCGTCCAGTAGCTCCGACACCCAGACCCACACCCAAGCCACCTACCTCTCCCTTAGAGTCCCCGGACCCCTCGGGCCCTTTCCGGTCGTAAATTTTCCACTCCAGGTGGTTCGTTCTACTCCCAGACAGGTCCCCGAACACCATAGGGGTCGTGGGTCGTCCTCAAAGACCTTGTTCCCAGAATTTGACTCCAAGCAGGTGAACTTAGCCCTGTTCGACGCACAAACCAAAGTAACTGAAGACTGACTTTACATCGTAAAGAAACATAATACTTGTCTCCGCTGGCTCGCGTTACCCCAACGGCCGTCAGGGACGGTGACAGTAGGCGTCGTCAGTGGCTATAAAACCTCGGTGTAGTGCCAAGGAACATCTCGAGACCCTTACAGTAACAGTAAGAGGGGTCGAAGGGTCCGTGTGTCCGAGTCTGGGCGGGGACCGAAACCAATAAGTAACACAACTATTGCTTCGTGTGTCTCAAGAGGTAGTGTTTAAACAAAAAGATTTTTTATAAAACTGTTGATAAAATTGTATTGACCAAAGGAAGGAAAGATTATGATTCGGAAGAAATTTTTTTTTTAATACGTGAATTTTTGTCATAAGACTCTTTCCCAAGTACTTGAAGGGGTCCTCCATGTCTTTACGAATTCTCGACGACCTCGCCCCTCTCTCACCCAGCCGGCATGGGTCACGACGACGGGGGTCCCCGGCGCCTCCGACCACACGTGTGTGAAACCGTACGCATTCACACCCTCCCCGAGGCACCCTTACGTGTACACTTGTCTCTTCTGCACACCACCCCCTGTCCGGGGGTCCTCCGGTTCCTTCTCGCAGTAGTGGGAGACAGGTCGGGAGTGGGACAGGTTGGAGTAGAGGTAATCACAACACAAACGAGTACCGAAGACCTCCCGTCCCTGACACAGTAGAAGTAAGTCCCAAAGGTCCCAGTGACACCCGGTCTGCCCCCCCCCCCCGCCCCCGAGTCACTTCTCTCCGACTTATATACTTATCACTCACTACCTACAATCTTTCCTCTCCTCCCCCTCAAGCTCCACCCCTCCCCCCGACGTCCAGGGAAGTTATGTCTTTAGGGAGAAATCGGAGGAACTACGGAGGTTCACTGCCCGTGGAGTGAGGAAAGGGGCTCCGACATCTACGGGACTCGACGACGAGGTCCACCCGGAGACCCGTCTCTCTTCCAGCCTATACACGACTTCCAGCCTATACGCGACGGGGACCTCTCGTGCCGGACCAACCCCCACCCTGCGGCCCTGTCTTTGTACGACAACAGTCCCCGTGCAGACTCCAAGACATTCCCGGGTCCCCTCCGGAGGTGTGCGGGACGATCCTGAGGTTCTCCGAAGGGACGCCCGCGTGGAAGAAACACCTGCCCGAGAACTCCGACCCAGTCGAGTGTCTGTCGCCCTGGGACCAGGGGTCCCCGGAAGGGACGGGAAGAGAAGTCGTCACCGACCTCACGCCGTAGACCACTCAGAGGAACCGACCTCGAAGGAAGGGTATCTGGTAGGTGGGGTCAAAGGAAGGGTCGACCGTCGGGGTCAAGGGAGCGGTGACGGAGGAGGCGAGGCCGACAGACGTGACCCGTGTCTCCGGACGACCCGTAGACCCTTAGTTTCTGCAACTGGTTTAAGTTACTCAACAGTTTAATGTGTCTGAGATTCTTCACCCGAACCCCCGTCACTGTGAGAAAGATTCCCTAGAGTCGGGTGACTTGAAGGTATCGAATATTGATCTTGGTCAGTCGGACCCCTTCCCGACACACAGTACACCCCTCGAGGGACAGTGATCTTCGTACATTCACCTTTCTCCTACTCCTGGTAGACGGGTCGCCCAGGCAAGTGAAACACCTCGTTAAAAGACAGAGTCGACTTGGTGACACAGTCGAACCCTTTTAGGACGGTAGAGACTTGGAAGTAAAAAAAAAAAAACCGGTGTGGTGCTCCGTACACCCTACACTCTCGAATCAAGGGACTGGCCCCTAGTTTGGGTACGGGGAAAGTAACCTTCGCCCCTCAGGATTGGTGACCTAGCGATTACTTCAGGATCCTGGAAGTAAAAGTATAAACATTTCACCCACCTTACTACAGACGGTACGGGTAGAAGGTTCCAACGGCACCCGAACCTGTCTTCTTTAAGAATTTGCTTCTGTCTTACGACGCTCCAAGTCTAGGGACAAGACAGGGAACGACACGGAACCCGTTCAGACACTTTGTCCCCACTGTGGGGAGGAAACGTCCCAACACCAACTTCCAGAAGACCCCCCAGGCCACGGGGTCGTTCCCAACACCGAAAAATTGACAACGTAAAATATAAAGGGATCTCGACATCGAACCGTAGTGAAAAACAATGTGAAAAATAACACTATTTTAAACGTACGTTATCTCGAGCGTTTGGAATTACAGGTCGAGTTCCGTAAAAAGGTACATTTGTGCGAGGACACTGGAGTGAGGCAGGTTCTTCTTGTAGAGGTCGGGAGCGTTCGAGGGAGAGGGGCGGGCGCTACTTGAGAGAGAGGAGATCGTAATGACGGGAAGACTGGAGAAAGGGACAACGAAGCGAAACGGACCGAAGAGTGAAGTATATTGAACCTACGAGAAACGAGAAGACCGAGGGCAAAGGTCGCAATCCAGACCGACGAGGTTGGTACGACGACAGCATCACACTAGAAAATCTAGTGACTCGTCGCAAGGTAGTTTCCTTACACGGCGGCAAAGAGTCGGAACCGTGACACCCGTAAAGTCTCCTAAGAAACACCACCCCGACGGGACAGTAACACCACACGACTCGCCGTAGGAACCAGAGGTAGGTGGCCTACGGTTCTCGGAGGAAGTTTTGGGTCAACACTGTTGGGTTTTGTAGAGGTCTGTACCGGCGTACAGGGGGGCCCCCGGGCCTAGTAGAGGTCAACTTTAGGGGACGGTCTGAGAAAGAGGACAACTACCTGTGAATCTAACAAGGGTTCGACCCTGACAATTTCCATTGTGCACGGAAAAACACCTGAATAAACCCGTAAAGAGACCCCCCGACACCTGGGTTCTCACCGTGTCGACCTAGGATCATACCCGAATACAAAAATTTCAGTGGGAAAAATTTTTTTATAAATAAACAAATTGAAAACCGACATGGACCGACAGTAGCGACGTGTCCCGAGAGAGATCAACGTCTCTCACCCCCGAGGAGCGACGCCACCGAAGAGAACGACACCTCGGGTCCGAGATCCCACGAGTCCAAAGACATCAACACCGTGTACCCGAGTCCTCAAACACCGTGTACCGAATCAATGGGACACCGTACACCTTGGAAGGATCTGGTTCTTAACTCGGGTACAGGAGACAAAATCGTCCGCCCAAGAATTGGTAACCTAGGGGTCCCTTCGGGAGACAAATCAAAATTGTTCACGACGGTTCGTCGAAAGGTCTCACCAACACCGAGTATTTCTATTCAACTTACTTACTCACTCATTCACTTACCTATAGGAGAAATTTCGGGTCCCGGACGTTGTATCGGCTGTAAGTTTTACCATCGGTGAAGACCATGTCGCGTATGATGCACCGGAGTATGGTACCGTCCAGGATCTTGTCCGTTCGTGAGACCCGTGGAGGGCGGACCGAGTAGAGTCCTGTGACTACGTGTCCAGTCTATAGGTCATCCACGAGGTACCTACGAACACTTGGACCGGAACCTCCTCGTGTTTTGACCGGGTTCTTATTCCCAGACCTTGGAGTCCGGGACCAGATACTTCCGGACTCCGGACCCACGGGTAGGAACCTACGGGACCTCTGTCTGTCTCCTCACTCGAGACATATCCCCGTCCGAGTGGAAGGGACGGAGGGACCAAATCCTCCTACATCGAGGTCCGAACGAAGGAGGTGAACTAAATAAATCTGTTGACTTCACGTGTGACCCTTTACCTAGACTAAAGTCTAAACTGTTTTTATTTTTGTTTGAACCGACGGGGTCGGTTTGACTCGTGAGGGTAGGGGATGGGTGGGAGGGTCTCGGGGGACCTTAACGTCTTTGGTACTGGCAGTCGACTCGAACGTCCTACCTCCCACCACCAACGGCACCATTGGCACGTCCGGAGACCAAGACCGAGGACCTCTCCTCCGACGGGACTCCCCGGACCAACCCGAGACCTGTAACGGGTCGGTCAGTCAGAAGAGAAATCCTTCACCGTCCAAGCTCCCCCGGGGACCGTAGTATCGAAACGACCACCGGGACAGGATGGTCCAGTGTGGGGTAGAAGAATTCTGTCAGTACCCTACCTCTACAAGGACCAGACCGAGTCGAGAACGACCCCTGAAACTCCGACCGTGGGAGAGGAGTGACCGAAGGGGAGGGTGGGAGAGGACGTGGTAGAGGAAGGAAGGGTCAGCCTCACTCACTCACTCACTCACTCACTTCAGAGAGTCAGCACAGGTTGAGAAACGCTGGGGTACCTGACATCGGATGCTCCGAGGAGGCAGGTACCCCAAAAGGTTCTTTCTTATGACCTCACCTAACGGTAAAGGAAGAGGTCCTCTAGAAGGGCTGGATCCCTAACTTGGGCCCAGAGGGCGTAACATCCGTCTGCGAAATGGCAGATTCGGTGGTCCCTTCAGAGGGTCAGCCTTCCCTTTTCGTTTATAAGGTGACTCGTACACGGTCAGGTCCGGGACAAGGGACTCCGGTGTCGTACACCGACTCTTGTACCCCAAACCTCAGTCCTCTTCGTACAAGTTTAGGACTGAAACGGCGTATGGTCGGTACACTGGGACCCACCGACACCGACCTCGGGACCTCGGTCACGACCACGGAGTCAAAGGAGTAGACATTTTACCCCATTGTCATCGTGACCGGTCAACTACCCTGAGCCGACTTCCACTTCCCACTGAAAGGTTCAACATCTAACTAACATAAATTTCGGACACTCACATCCAAGTCGGCAACCCTCCGTCGGTACCAGATTTCCCAAACACTAGCGTAGAGAACAGGAGTGAGTTCCAGTACAATTCATTAGTCGTCTATTGTGGTCAGACTCTAAGAGTCAGGAAACGACCACTCCACCGAAAAAAAAAGCGGGGTTTCGGTTTCTTACCCTTGAGGACCTCGGACAATATCTTCTCCGCCTGTTCCTGTCCCCGAAGGGACAACGTGTATGTACTGTTCGGGACCAAGAACAGGTGTCAGTGTACCCAGACACGAGACCCCGGAGACCCGAGGGAAGGAGTACACGAATGACATTCCAAATTTACTGCATAATAATTATATACGATAAAGTAATCTTTTCGCTTTTCGAGTCCCTGGAACACCGACCCCTCAGAGAAAAGACTCCCAGTGAAGACGAGGTCCCAGTAGCACAGGGACCCTACAAGAGACGGGGAGACACAGGGGAGACACGTCACCCCCTACCCTAGTCCCCGAGAGACTCCCGGCCCTACTCCAATAAGACACCGTTTCCAGTGGACCTCTCCGCACTCTCAGACCCACCGGTTCACCCGTTCCACCGTCCCAGGATTGGTGTCTCGGAACCCACGGTCCGCCCCCGGGACTCGAAGCGGTACCCTACGGGAGCACCTCGACCGTGGGCCCGGGGTCGGACGCGATAAGGGGTCACGTCCCTCGGTCGTGCTCCTCAGGACGAGCACGGTTTACAGTACTCCAATTCCCCGGGCTGTCCGTTTCCGTTCAGCCCGGTAGGACATGGTGGGAGAGACCCGGAGACAGGAGAGAACGCGACAGGGTCTCAGGACCTCGAGACGAACTGTCGAAAGTCTTAAGGGGCCACGAACACTGATTACTACCGTCGAGACCCGCGACCCGGTCCGGTGGTTTAACGAGTCGGGTCCTGGAAGTGCGGAAGATGGTGAGAGGAAGGGTGCGGTGCACCAGACCAAATTGAAGTTCCTCCCGAATACGGAAACTAGGGACTCGGTCACCCCTCACACAGTCCTAGACGTCTGTCGCTACGGTCGAGACCGGACTGAAGACTCGGAACGTCCGAAGACCTTTCCCGGGTCGGGACGGTAGACCCTAAAGGGACTCACGGAACCCCGTCCCGACTCTGACAGGTAGGGACTTCGACCCGGTAGATCTCCACTTTCGGCGAGGTAGACGGGGAAAGCTCCCTGTACGTAGTCTCCACCGGGACACCGTCGCGTCGTGGCGATTCAGTCTGGTAAGTCCGTTGAGTGACTGACACTGGAACCGGTCCAGTGAGGTCGAGAGGCCCGGCAAAGAGGTAGACGAGGGACACCCGATACTCTTCTCAATCCCGGTACAGGGATCCCCGGACCGTCCGTCATCAGTACTGATGACGGTTCAAGTAATTGCGTTATACTCGATCTGGTCCACCCACCCCTCGTGAAGCCCTTCCTCCGACTCGGTGGTGATCCACTCACCCCTCTCCACAAGTCCTTTCGAAGGTCTTCTCCACTGTCTACTGGACCCGACACTTCCTACTCATCCTCAAACGGACCATTTCAACCATCTTCCTATACGTACGTATGGGGTACGTTTCCCACATTAACCCCTATCGGTCTTCAAGTCACGTACGGTTCCGATCGCCCTCTCTTCCGGCCTTCTCAAGTAACTCCAGTCCCACATCCTCCGACACCCACAGTCCGATCCCTCCCACTACCCTCGGCGGGAGGGTAGTGGAGACCTTCCGAAAACTTATCCCCTCTCCAGATTAGCCTTAACCCGAAGTCGGTCTAATTAAATCACTACTGCTTTACCCCGTTCTTGTCGTCCGAGACTAAAACATCGAGTCGAGACGGAAAAAGGTCGACCCCAAGAACCCATTTTCACATAAGGGGAAACACTGACAAAGGAGTGAACATTGACCCCGAACATTATCCCGACCTCCTAATTTACGTTATTGTGAACGTTTCTCGAACCTATCATAACCGGTGTGTTTGTGGAGTCCTAACACACGTCCCGTCTAACCTCACCGTCTCTGGTCTCGACCTCCGGTCGTCCCTCCGACCGTCCCGAGTCCACTCTCTACGACTTCTACTCGACTCCGGAGTCTCCTCCCGTTCCTTTCTGTGTCCTTCTCTGTTCGGGACGTAGTGTCTCCTCTCGTCCAGACCACACTTAGAGTCGAGGTCGTGAAGGGTCGACAAACTCGACCCTCTCCGGGGAGTAAAGAGATTTGGAGTCAAAAGGATTAGGTATTTTACCCAGACGACTGAGTGTGACGAGTCCCGGAACCACTCCTTCTGCACCCTCACGGTCCAAGGACCTTCTGTGGACGGTTCACGTGAAACTTGAACTTCGACCGTCCTTCCCGTTTCCCTCGTCTTCTCCACCGACCCTCTCTATCGTTTTGTCCGGTCCCCTTTTCCGTTTCTCCTACCCCCTGCAAACGACCATTAATCTTGCAAACTTGAAGTTTTTTCAATTAATTACTACTTCGACGACGACCTCGCTACGAGTCCGATCTTCCCCCGGGACCGTTGCTGACTTCAATTAATGTCCGACACCGTCCTCTCACCGTCTCCAAACTCCCCCGTCCTTCCTCGTCTCAACCCCATTCCTCCCAGACTGTCCCTCCGTCCTCCCTTCCGTCATAGGGTTCCACTCGTTCCTGGCCCCTACCTTCCCTCCGACAACGGTTCCTTTGACCCAGTTAGAAGGTAATCCGTTCTCTAGGAGTGGGGTGGCGACCCACCCCAGACCGACTCTCCGACTGACCGTATCGACGTAGACTCCAGTCTCATTCCCGAAACTTTAGCTCCCCGGTCTCGAAAGTAAACCCCTGTGAGTTCTTCTTAGAAACCCACAGTCTCACCCGTCGTGGATCTCTCCAAATGAGTTAGTGCTGTCTGTAAATAAAACGAGGAGGATCTACGAACAGTGACAACCCCGTACTTACGGTGGTGGGACAGGGGAACCTTACATCCAAGATCGGAACCTATTTCTGCTACTTGCACAGTCGTCCAATTGGGCACTTACTGGGTCCGGGAACCCAGGAAGACCCAAGACCGAGGGGACCAAGGGGACCCCCGAACCCCTAAGATCCAAACCCTCCCTCCATACCCCGACTTGTAGTCACCCGACACAAGATTCTGACTCGTCCTTAGTCGGTCCTTCCTCGTCCCACAATCTCTCCTCTCGTCGGACCGGACCTTTCGGGTGAGTGAGCCAGGTTCGTGCACGGGAACTCCGGGCCGAGTCGACGACCGACATCCTCGGAAAGACGGACCTGCGCGGACTCCTCCGACTCGGGGTGGGACTGAGTACGTCCCCGACCCCCCTCGGGTCCGTGTCTGGACGACCTCAGACCGCTACTCGACATTGGGTCGGTGTCCTCTCCTCCCTTCATGTCCCACAGACCGGTCAGAGTCGGTACGACCTGCCTGCGAGACGTCCCAAGTCGAGGTCCCGAACCCATCTCGACCTCCCCCGCACCCACCCCGTCCCCTCCCTACCAGTCTCTTCCCTCCGTCACTGTCAGTCTCCTTCCTTCAGTCCCAATCCGACCCTCTCAGACCTCTACCAGAGGGTCAGTCCTGAGACCCCTGGAGAAGGAAAGACCCAGACCCCCTTAAGTCCGACCCCGTTTCTCCAGCCCCAGCCCTCCACCCCTCCCGTAGGACCGTCTACCACCGAATCACCTCAAGTCCAAGAGACCACCTAAACCGGTACAGACAACACTCCTCAGCCCCATCCGACAAATTTTCCAGAAACTTTTATATCCGTGACTGGGTGGTCCCCTCCGTGGACCCCCCGTTACCCCACCTATAGACACAACCACCACCCCCTCACCGGGGGGTCGACAACACAGGAACTGAACCACGAGTGCACCAAACTTACATAGTCGTACGACCACTAGGACGACTTGACGCACTGGGAGCCGTACATGGTCGGCACGCTGCTGTACCTAACGGACAGTCTCGCGACGTTCTAGGACGTCCACTCTTGCCGTCGGGGCGGGGCGGGGCGGGGCGGGGCGGGGCGGGGAGTCCGGGGCGGGGCCCGGGGCGGGTAGGATCGATCCGGGGCGGGGTGGGGCGGATCGGTGGAGAAGTGAGGACCAGGACGGGAGAGACGTGAGTAGGAGAACGGAGTGACGGTCGACCAGGGTGGACGGAGGGAAGGTTGGAGAGAGGAAAGGCAGGAGAGGAGAGACAGAGCTCCGGAGACGGGATCAGGTACGGGAAGGAAGAGAGGGTAGTGGTTGAAGGAGGACCAGAGGGGTAGGGGTGGGAGGATAGGTCATCTCGTGTTCACCGGACTGTGAGGGACTTCTTTCGGAACGGGGAGTGAGGGTCACTAGGCCTATTTCCGGCTCGAGGCAGTGATACAGCTACGGCAATCCTCGGCGGAGGACCTGGAGAGGACAAGAGTAGAGTGCCTCTAGGGTCCACCTCCGGACTGGAAACCGGGGATACCGTGTGCATGTGGACATCACGTCCCACAACCCAAATATGGGTAAAATGTCCGTACCTTTGTAGATTAAGACAGAGGGACTCTTTGAGTCTAAGGAGGGTTCTCCTTGACGGGAGACGAAGGACACAAGGGTATCCTGAGTCTCCAAGGGTTCGGCGGGTCAAAGAGGTTAAGGGAACCCCCATGTACAAGTTCTAGGTCTGGGGACCGGGTATGTTTTGGACGTCTTAATCTTAGACTCCACCCAGACCCCAGGTTCACCCATTGTTCGAGGACCCGACCGGGGTCCCAGGACCCACCTCAATCTTGGGTAATAATTGAAGTCACTCATGATCTGACCGAAGGGATGGTCCACCACTTAAATCGCTCGTAAGTAGAGACCCGGGGGTTGTGAGTTGGATACTCGATGTGTCTCTTCCACGAGTCGGAGGTAAACAATTTAACTTAACAGAAATTGGAAGTAACTAAGACCTTCCTCCCTAAGGTGGATCCGGGGTAGGGGTCCTTTATCTGTACTCGGGCACTAACACCGGCATAAACCCCCGAAGGAAAGACTCGTCTCCTTCTGTAGTGCCCCTGGACACGGGTCCCGCCCACAGTCCGGACAAAACTCTTTCGAGGAAGGTACACACAAATCCTCTGTCCCTCTGGACTCACAGTAAAGAAGGGAAGTGCCGACACCCTTGACACCGTTCAAAGACTTCGTCAGACTCTAGGGCCAAGGAGTAACTATTTTACCGTCGTAAGTTCCCCAGTGAGTCTCTTGACTTCTCCCTTAGGTCTCGTTCCCAGATCGGGTCCCGTACCGTTAATAACCCTCTGGGGGGAAACGGGTGAGGGTAGACCCAGGGAACAGTAATACAAACGAAAATCCCTTGTTTATCTCCCCCGACCTTTTGGGACCCGTCCGAGTAAGGGGTAAGACCCAGAGCCAGAGGAGGAGACACTTTACTTACGGAACCTGATCCTGGAGACTCCAAGAGAGGGCCTGGTCCTCTTCTACAAAGGTCCAGAGAGGGACCCAGGAGCACAGGTGCGGGCACAAGGGTGGAGTGTGGCACCGAGGTTGGGACACAGGACGAGACCCTGGAGTACGACAGGGAACGAAGAACAGGAGGAGGACGGGGACGTCCAGAAACTGCTGAAGTAGAAACAGAAGAAACGGTACCTCTACCACGAGTTCTACCACCGGGACCCGTAAAAACCGTTCTTCACGATGGAACCCCTGTGTACCTTGGCTGACCTAAAGAAGTAACAGTACCGTCCCATCCATCTGGTATAGTCTGTCCAGGATCGGAGACTACGTACGGTCTGTAGTACATTTATTAGAGACCCCGAAGAACCATTATTACTACTTCGACGCACAATAACAGACCTAAGGAGGACCCGGGGTCACTACCTCCTTACTACACGGAAGGGACTTACCGGACCTGTTTGTCTGTAAGGAAGGGGGAGTAAGACCACTTGACACACTGAAGGACGCGACAGTCGACTATGACCCAGACAAAATGCGATTGACCTGGAATTCTTTCGATGAATTGGAGAGATTTGGAGGCAAAGGAGTAGACACTTTACCCCTATTACATATTGTTTCCTGTCGAGGTAATTTCACTCGTGGGTTGTTTACACTCGATATTAATAATAGTAGGATCTAGTCAATCGTTCAATCTCTAGGTCGTGTCTGAGATGGCAGACTGAGGTCTGACACCAATAAAGACGGTTCTACATTCGATATCAGTCTTTCTCCAGTCCCCTGTTGAATTGGACAAACCTCGTAGAACCTGAGACGAGACACGGAACAGGAAGGAAAGGACCCAATTCGGTCCGACCACCGGGTAGGTGTGTAAGTAGGGTGTCAGTCGTCAACTGACTCGAGGATGATTCACAGTCGTGACAGAGGTTACGTCCCGTCCTTCCTATCGTTTAGATCTGTATTTGAAATAGGAAGGACTCATGGTAGACCTCTTTCCGTAAGTCGTCGATGTGTCCACTTGTACGGTGTGTGACTCTGGTCCCGAGACCCTTTCTCAATACTAAGAGACTCTCGTAGAAACGTGGTCCGACCCCTGAACCCCTAAACTGCTGAACGGACTCCTCCACTGCGTGCGTGTTGTCGACCTTCTACCTGTCCACAATTGGTACGGGTCATTACCAGTTATACCGTCTTCACTTTTCGTCCCTGTTTCTCCGATCTCTGGGTGCTCACACACACACTCACACATGTGCACAGTCACAGACACTCTCGTACACGTAAACATATGTACACACACGGTTCTATACACACACTACGGGAACTCTTCAACGTCCCTCTCACCGGTCCGTCCACCGACTCCACCCTTCAGTCATAGGGGTACATGTGTGACGTAAGGCGGCTACACAGGACTTCCCGTCACCAAACGAGTGACCACAAGAAATCTTGCACTGTCATAGGAAAGGAGTCTCGACATAAGTCAAGGTGTCGGTGTAATAGTCGCTACTAAATCTGGCTTAATCTTCCATTTGACCCAGGGATGCACCCTCGACACAACGGGAGAAACAGTCTAAGAAGGACGAGTAAGAGTAGAACCAAACCGACCTCCTGTAGGAATTCATCAAAAAAAAAAATTAACCTAACCGGTCTTTCAAGTAAACCCAAAAAGGTAGTGTACAATTCCTTTTTAGGTTTACTTGAAAAACTGGTTGAGTTATTTTTCTTTTCCACGAACCTATCACAGTAAAAAGTCAGAACGGACAGGTTCGTATATAGGGAAACTAGAGCCACCCACTTCCCGTAAAAAACAGACGTGACGAGGTCTCAGCGTCAAAAAGAGGGAGTCTCGGGACGTACGCCATAGTAGGTTTAGCTGTGGTATATAACGTCGGCTCCGGTGATCTCTAGACTAAGAAGAAACAACCCTCTTTGGACGAAAAGGAAACAATCTTCGAACTTCCAAAAGAGGAATGGAAGTCTTAAGTCTGTAAAGAGTTCCCGTCCCTAGCGAAGGCCACCCCGGAAAACCTTGAGTTCTGAACACGTAGGAAGTCCAGTCTTTTTTTAATAAGACATAGAACAAACCACTGACCGGTAAGAAGAGACGAGAGAGGATCTTAAGGGTCATTCACCAATAAAGGTAGGACAGAGATAAGAGACGTACAAAGCAAGTGGAGAGAATGTCTAAAATAGACATGATTCTCTCTTAAGGAACTGAACCGGAAGACTTAGTGATTGTTACAGGAAAAGAGTTAAATGACGGGGATTACCTTCACAAGTAGAGTAGACACAGAAAAATTAAGAGTCCTAACGAACAACGAGAACTTAAAGAATAAAAAGTCTCGTCGAACAAAAATACCTACGTTATAAGTGAGTATAGAGAAGCATCTATGTTTAATCCGAAATCACTAGGACTTCAGTTTCATGTTAAAGGTCTTTCAATTTTTTTTTAATGGGAGTGTGTTTAGAATCTTCCTTGTACATATAATGTCTAAATAAACTGAGTAATTACTCCTTAGTCGTCCTACCATTAACAGTCTTAGTCCTTTTGTCCATTACCTTTTTTTTTGGACCCCTATACTCCACGAATCTTAGTTTCGACCAATTACCGGAATATCCCAGTATTTTGGCATTAGAAACCCCAATAGAAAAAGATAACCCGTCTTTGGTGAATGTTTATAGAGGTTCAAGTGTACATTAAAGTATCGTCGGTCTGGAAATTAATTGTCATTTCTCACTTAGTCTGGTTCCACACAAGGGGGTCTATTACTTTATTAGAAATCTACCCAGACAATTTATCACGAGGTTTACTATAGTGCTCTTTACGACGGGAAGGAAACGGCTTTAAGGTTTAAAATCCTACTAAAAAGAATTGAGAACAAAGTTCCTTCAGTAAACAAAACGACCGAGGTGACTGACGGAGGGTACTCACGGGGGGCGGGACGGGAAAACGGAACTTCTCAGAGGAGATAACGAATCACCAAGGGGAGACAGACGAGTATAAATATTTTTTTCTGTTATTCCTAGATTTGACTCAGCAGATTCCTAGACCCAACCGAAGTCGTAACACCGCTCCAGAGGCAAACTATAAAAGAGAACCAGAAACCCCACCTCTGCCCTGTCCCCACCCCAGGTGTCCGGTCGTCGGAGGACCCCCCCGAGTCCCTCGCGACCCATGTACACGTCGGGGCATCCCGGGGTATGAACCACGTTACGAGACGAAAGTAGTCAAACTTTAAGAAAAAAGAAAAAGATCACCAACAACCAGAAGGCGTTACCTTAAGAAAGAAACTGTTAAAAATAACCTCATATCAACGAAATGTTATAATACAATCACAGACGACACAGCCGTTTCGTTCAGTCGACATACATATGTATATAGGAGAGAGAAACCCCAAAAGAAGGACAGCTCCAGTGGCGTCTCGGGACTCACCTCAAGAGACACGGTGTGTCCTCCAAGAGTAGTCAAAAGTCAAAATCTGCACCTTCGGGGTAAAATACACATCGCTGTGTAGAGACAGTCGGGGTCGGAGGGCCAAGAGGGGTGGGTCGGGAAGGGGTGGAACCACAGACACGTAAACAGAAAATACAGACACAGAGATAACGACGAAACGTTTGTCAAAGTAGGTACGGTAAAAAGATCTAAGGCATATACACACAATTGTGCATTATCAACGTTAAGAAAAGAATTTTTCTAAGGTGAAATGCAATCAAAAAGAATGAAAACCGACGCGACTCAGACAACGACACGCGCACGAAAGAGGTCAAACCCGCTCGTCCCCGATGAGAGGCCAACGCCACGCACCCCAAGAGTAACGTCGTCGAAGAGAAAGAAGCCTCGTCTCGACATCTACGGACCCGAAGTCACAAACGTCGTGTACCCGAGTCATCACCACTTCGAATCGACGGGGCTCCATACACCTTAGAAGGGCTTGGTCTCTAGGTTGGGTCCAGGGGACGTAACCGTCCGTCTGAGAATAGGGGACATGGTGGTCTCTTCAAGCCTTTAAGAATTACGTAAAACTTGTCCCCGGGATGCAAAAGTGAATCGTGACCCAGGACCCTCAATGCATCGGTCAGAACCGAACCGCAACCCGAGTTGTCTCTGTAAAAACACTCAGTACTTCTCGGGGTACACCCTACGATCCTTGAGACCACTGGGTCTCGAGACCCAGGAAGGACAGGAAACACGGATCCCTACCACACCCACGTCTTCCGTCCTACCCCTCGGTGTTCGGACCCGAAGTTTCGGGTCGAGGGGGATGGGTCAGGGTGGGTTCGGGCGTCGATATTTACAGGGCAAAGGACTCGTTGTCCGGACGGTAGGACTCCTGCAAAAGAAGGAAGGACGAGGAGGAATAGGGGTCTAATGACCGAGCGAAAAGTTCGTGTCTCTTCTGTCTTGGAGGTGTGACCTTCCACGGACATCTTCAGTCTCGGAAGTGGAGGTATAGGTCAGTCGGGGACGAACACACGACGGTGACCTCCGTTGAGTGTTCCGTCGGTTTACGTTTGACCCTGTCGAAAACAACAGGTCAGGGATTCAACACAGGTTAAGAAACGTTGGGGTACCTGACGTCGTGTGGTCCGAAGGGACAGGAGGGGACAGAGGGCCTCAAACGAGTTTGAGTACAGGTCGGATTACACGACCTTTCAAGAAAGTTCCTCAAACTTTAAACAGAAGGACATCGAGGGCGGGCTACCACCTAGAACTGTGAATGAGTAACTGTTTCAGCCGTAAATAACTCGTGGATGACGTATGGTCCACGATGCGTCCCCCGTGTGCTTTCCTTGTTCTGTCTACGACGACACTAAAGTATTTCGAGTGCTAAATCCTTTGTTATATTTTGTCTATTATTTCAAGATCTATTTAAGATGAACCCTGGTTTCGGCAACGTCGTTTCACATCTCCCGGTACTCCCACACCTGACCCAGACATATGTCGAAGGACTCCTTCTCTCCGGATCCCCATTCTCAACTGGTCGTTCCCCAACCCCTCCCACAGAACCCATTTCCCCTGTCGTGCGTCCCCCGGACCTCCCCGATAAACTCCTTCTCCTCCGACAGTCTCGGGTCCCTGGGTACCCCACCCACCCACGACTCTCTGCTCCGGTCTCTCCCCCGTCCCCGGACTGACGAGTCTCCACAATCCCCGAGTCAATACAGGCTGAGAAACGTTGGGGTACCTGACATCGGGTGGTCCAAGAAGGTAGGTACCTTAAGAGGTCTGTCCTTATGACCACACCTAACGGTAAGGTCTTTCCCACAGGGGTTTTCTGAGCACTGTCGGAAGTGTGCAACCTTTCTCCGAGTAAAGGAGGGGATCAGAGGGGAAGGCGTATATTTTACAAGGGTCGGAGAGGGCGACAAACAGTTTCCTCCCCTCCACCGGAGGGGACGGCCTGGATGAAATCCGACAGAAGGGACCGACCCCCCTTCCTGGGGCCGAAGGGTGACTACTGAACACCCTCTCTTTTCCCTGACGGGAGCGGGCCCTGGTACGCCCTAACACCGGACGACTCCCCGAAGTGAGGGACCGGGGGGATCCAACACGCGAGAGGTTCGGTCCGGAGAGGATGGGACCTTGATTTGTGTCCACTAAATTTTTTTTTTGTGTGTTTATGGGTGGAAACGTAAATAACAATAATTAAAGTAGAATGTTACTAGAGAATCTCAGAATAAAGGTAGTGAGTAACGTAAAAGAAGGACACGAACTAGTCGGGTCCTGTCGTTCCGGGAACCGTGGAGTGATCTCCGAGATGGTCACACACTGTTTCGGGGTGAGTAGTCACCCATTATCACCTTGGATGGAGTGACACAATAAATTCGATACGTAGAGACGGAATCAGGTAATCCTCCAGTACTTTATAAGTGACTGTAAGAGAAACTTGAACTCTAAAAGAAATAGATATATAGAGGGAACGACGTAGTATGACCATTATGATGGTGGAGGGAATTGGTTTTTTTATTTTGGTGTATTTTACCGGTAACTGTCGACACCCCTCCCCAGACCCATGGAGACAATTTTAGAAAGGGTTCTTAAGACTACTGACCACAGACCCTCCCCACCCATACCACTCGGTCCCGACATCCCGACCCGACCATCCCTGGAAAGATCTTACTCAGACTCGGTCACGGGACCGGTTCCAGTACCGACCACACTCGGGACGGAACCTCCTTGAGTCCCTTGTCCTCACCGGAACTCAGACTACAGGGAATTTTCGAAAACTGATACTACCCTAGGACCTCTTCCGGAACCGCACCTCTTACCTCGACGACTCCCTGTTCGTACTCGACTAGTCCTTACCCGAGAATTTGTATACACGTTGGAACATGGGGAAGAGAGACGAGGAACTTTAAGTCTCTCGGTGTCCCAATGACCCCGTGTCCAATTTTATGTCTAAGACCCCGGAGTAGGTCCCCTAGGACTGGGTCTTCCATGTCTCCCGAATCCGTAGACGTAAAATACGTTTACGGGTCCACCCAGACCCAAGAAAACTGAGAGTGTCTCGAGGAGTAGTCCTCAGGAAACTCACCACTCGTACTAAGGGTCAAGACCCTTGGTGTCCTTCTTCTTCTCCGGACCCCTCCCGAGGCAGAGACTAGGCACGGGTCCTAGACTTAATTAAGAGTTCTGTTCGTCTACACGAGACAGTTACTTTGTCACCCCTGAGCATTTTTAAAGACAGTAGTAATTATTATAATTGTGCTTATCGCCATTGTGGTCCTCGAGACGTGGAACCGGTCCCTCCTTCCTCCTCCTCCCCGACCCGGTCCTAGATAGCACGGGACCTTTGTCGAAGAGGGGTCTCACGCTCCCCCCGTCGAAGAGGTTGGGCTGAGAATGTTCGAGAGCCCGTTGTTTTACAGTTATTCTCAACAAGGAATAGGGACTTGATCTCGAAAGATTTCTCTAGTCCGTCCGAACAGGGGAGACACCAACGAACGACTCTCAAGGATAACAGGTTTCACCGGGTAGTCACCCTGAAATTTTTCGTTTTCCTTAACTTAGGAGAATCCGTAATAGGTCCACTTTTTTTTTTTTCTCGTAGATGACAAACGTCTCATGAGTGACATCCGGACTACGACACGTAATAGACCGGATTAGAAGTCTGATCGCGACACTCCCTCCCTAACACCAGTCAAGACAAAGTGTCTACTCGTGTCACTGTCCCTCACTGGACGGACTCCAGTGCTGGATCATCCCCCGTCTCGGTCCTCAACGTAGGTCCGTCGAACCGAGGCACCCGACCGTAGCTTAGGACCAAGACACATTGAACGACCACATAGACAGTCCCTACGTAACCTGACGTTCAATTGTCCTGTAGAGTGGTGTTGTGTTTATGACCCTACAAAAAGGGCTGTATTGTACTGCAAGGCTCCAGTCACCAATGGTCATTACCGAGACACTACACCCTCGACTGCAGGAACATTAAAAGGTCTAGAAGAAAAGTACCCGTGTTTCACCGACAATTTCGACACCCGCAGTACAGACGCAACTTCCGTCCTTCCCACCTCCCTCTGTCCTGATACGGTCGACACGCACAGATGAACCTAGACCTTTTGTTGTAAAAGAAAAGATCTAGGAAGGGGTAGGGTCGTGTGAACCGGTCTTGACCCAGAGTACCGACACGAATCGACGTTCCCTTCGATCCTCTTATCTTTTGTAGTAACTTAAACCTATTTAGTTAGTTCTTAACAAGGGACCCCGGTCCGTTCTAACCTTCTTCTCTCTCACGTGAAACCCACCCGTTGGGAGTCTCAGACGGTGGGAGAAGAGGATGTTGGACACAAAGAAGTAAACGAGAACCGGTTTCGACACCGGGATGGTACAGAGGTTCAGGATTAACCTCGGAGTCCTCGGGACGGACCCGACAGACCCCTACATGTACTAGACGACTCTTCAGATTTCAGTTAACGGTTGGGCACCTTCGGGGCGTCTCCGACCACGGGTGATCGTCCGAACGACACCAATGACCACACTCTCCCAGTGGTGGCCCACAAAGGGCTTCGGAAACGACGGACGGACGGAGGACGTGCCGAGATACACGTACTAGAGACCCAGTTCCTTCGTGCCGTGTACAGCGGTCCATCTTAGGAGAACCCAGATACTGAAATCTGGGACTAAATAGGACCCGAGATATCCAGACAGAGGAGGTCCCGAACACACGAGGTCCCGTTCCGGTTCCGACTCGGTAACAGGGCCTCAGGGACCTTGAACCGGGGTCCCGGTCGTGTCTCCCCTTCGAGGTATAAACAAGGCATAGAAACACAGGACAGTGACGTCTCGACCCCCTAGACCCCGGTAAAAGAAAATCGACTTAGCCGGGAACCCACCCACACCTGGACCCTTCCAAGGTCCCTTTCAGGACCACACCTACTCAGAAGTAAACGTATACCTTATTTCACCCTCCCTCTCTGTCGTACTACTAGTGGTGAGACCAGACAAAGGTACCTTTGTCCTACGATCTACTGTACCTCCTGACCCATCCCCCATTTAGTGGTCTCTAAGAGTCCGATGTCCAACTGTTCGGTCTGTGGTCAGTTAGTATTTAGTCAGTCCTAAGAAAGTCAAATATGTTTGTCTTTGGGAGACTTGGAACAAATTTCTTCGAATGATAGGGAAAAGGACTTTCAGGTCCCCAGAGACTGAAATCCTGGGCGAGTTAGGTCCTAGGACTTTCTACAGTGGTCCGTCACACGGGAGGGTAGGATGGCGAGAAAAGTCAGGAGACTGACTCGTGAAAGTAGGTACCGTCTAAAGGAGACCAAACCTCCCCCCACCCGTCTTCTTCCCGTGTTTGAGGAGGGAGGTCAAGTTGTCTTTCTGTGGCGACGAAGGAATCGGTGAGATTCGTCTCACCCTCTCTCGGAGCAACCGAACCTAACCGACCTTTCCCAGTACACGAGTAGGGACTCGGTTAGTGACATCGGATTTACTCCGTCGTGAGACTAACCGGTCTGGATCCAGTTCCGTATACGGGACCCGGTCCACACTCCAACTGGAGAGAGTATGGTGTACCAGTCTCTCACCCCTCCCACGTAAACCGTTTAGGGTCCTGACAATGGATGTTCGTCTCTTCCTTCGAGGTCCATCCGTGTTTAGTCACTACTACGGATCCACCCAACAGTCTTGATTCCAAAGGACTGACCCAACACGAAAGAATGAGGGGGTGACAGGATTCTTGAACAATTGGAGTAAAGGGTAGACCCCTTTACCTTCGAGTCTCTCTAGTCGTCGGACGGATTCCAGTGTGTCGGACATCCCTGACACACTACACAAGTCCATGCTGACAGGGGTCTTGGGTAGGACTGAACGTTGAACTTCCCAAAATGGAAAAGTCTCCGGTTTTCTAGGGTCAGCGAGACGGGACCTCCTGAACCTGCCGGAGTGGTCGAGAGTCTTCCTACACCCTACTCAGGGCCTTCTCCCTGAAAAAAGGGACTTCGAGACCACCTCGGTTATCTTAGGGATAGACCAAAGGTCGTCGACACGGGTGGCCGGCACCACGGCTCTGATGAGACCTCATTCCCTCGACTTAAAACACCCTCCGTCAGTCCTCCGTATAAAGCCTATATATGATTTTTTACTATTGTGACAAACGGACTTCAAGTCTGAATTGACCCGTAGGAGATAGATGGACCGTTGAGATGGGTCTCTATTTCGGTAACTCACAACAGGGGACGCATCTCGGAACACCTCTCTACCAGGTCCCAGAGGACGACGGCTCCAGGGGTTTAAAGAAAACACCGGGGGTCAAGGAGGAAATGAGACTTGAACCGGACTGAACCGAAGTCGGGTAGTCAAAGAAACAGTCCATCCGAATTCTTTGGGTCAAGAACCTGAAGCGACTACCGTGTCACCTATGCTTAGGTGGCCGGTCACGTCCCCAGTACCCGAGTTAGGGACCAGACCCTTCTAGGGTATACGGCGCCTCGTTGATTCGGACGCGCAGTGTTGATAACTCGGTGGTGAGATCTCGGGCGCGAGGCGCTACTCTCTTCGGTGGTGTCACCCTTGGGACGCGTGGGATCACTTCTCATCGGGGTGAGCGTTGATCTCTTTCGGACGCACATCGTTCCTTCGGTCACGTTAGGCGAGGGACGTTTCTCTTTCTTTGAAACAAGACCAGAGTATTCTTGACACACTACCATAGACCCGTTATTACTGGTGGTCAGTATTTTGTGACCGGTCTCAGTTCCCAATTGTAATAGTCAGGGATTAAAAGAGAAAGGTACTAAAGCAGAGAGGGAGGACGGGAGGGAGGTGATTTGTGGATGATACACGACTCACGACCCTATGATCGTATTCGACCACCAGATCAATGGTGGGCTGTGTTTGAACTCAGTAGTATCTCGACGGAGGACTGTCTACTCAACGGTAAAGGTCGTAGAGTCGAAGGAAAGGTAATCGATGTAGAATGTAATGTAAAATTCTTTCGGGACACTCAGGGAGCATTTCTAACTCCTTTGTGGGATAAAAATAGTCATTGTGAGTCTTTAGTAGAGGACCCTCCCCATAAAGGACCTTTCTACAATTCAGAGTCAGTAAAATACAACGAAGAACAGTCGAGGATCTAAAAAAATAAAAATAAAAAAAAAAGACTAGAACAGGGAGTTCAATAAACAAACTGTTCGACCGTCCCCCTCGACGGAGGTTCGACCCACGACCTCTCCCCCGACCCCTGGATTGATCCCGAGACTCGGTACGGGACTCCTTGTCCCTTTGCTGTCGTGGGGGAGTTCGGTCTCCACGGGACCCCACCCTAGACTTTCGACCCTTCCCGCAGGGTCCCTCTCTCCGACTGTCTACGTCTCCGTACAGACGACCACATAAGACCCTTTGACTCTACAAGCCCACACGGACCTGACGTCCCGTTTAACACCCACCACTACCTCAGAACCAACGCCTCGGAGGTCTCCGGGAATAACGGACCCGAAGGGGGCCCTCCTTCACCCTAGGTCCCTTACCAAATTCGTCTCTCGTACACTAAGCACCCGGTCACACGGGACTCCGTCGTTTATTCCGACACTACATTATTACCGACCGAAAGCACACGGTTTGGGACAGGACCACGACTTAGGGGCACACTTGTGTAAAGTAGCTGAGGCACTCCAGTTAAGTCACTGAACGGTTCCAGTGGGCCACGTTTGGGGTTCGCCCCTAACCTTGGGTCCGAGACACGAGATTTGTAGCCCATTGTGTCGGAGGTGCCAACGACCGGGATAAGGTGTACGACGACCAGGCTAAATGACCGACCGACACCCTCAACGAGACGGCCTGGACTACTGACGACTTCACACCCCCCGTCCATCACGTCTCGAGGACCCGGGGAGTGACGAGTCGACCCGAGACAGACACGGAGTCGAAGATCCCACCCACGGGATGAAGGAGGTCCCCTTCCCGACATTTTACGGACCGTGTCCCGCTCACGAGGCCTTTCGGGAGACTTCGTTATCCTGAGACGCTCAACGGTCCCTCTCTTTGGTCAAGTGTACTGTGGATTCGGGGTTTCCCTTCCCCGACCGAGTACACGGACCCGTCTTGTCTCGTGTCTAGGTGTCAAACCCACGTCGAGCCCCCCCTCACGAGGTCGGTATACCAGTCCTAGGACGGAGCGGGGCCAAGACCGGAGACGGAAGGAGACACAACCGTCTCTAAAGGCCGGTGGTGCCTCCGTTCTACCGGTAATCGCGGAGGCCCAAAGGACCACCACCGAATCGGTCCCTCTCGTAGAGAGGAGACGTCAGGGCCGAGTTCCCGGCCGTCGAGGAGTGCCGGGTAGGACTTGATCAGTGCCACCGACCACCACCAACACCCCCGGTCACAGACCGTCATCTGACCCGGACCCAGAGACACGGAGAGGACCCTTGGTCCCCTTGTCATGTTCCCCCACCGAATAATCGTCCTTAGGCACTCCTCCCGGGATTCTCGTCCACAGGTTGGACAGACGGGTGGGACCGTATCGGACGTGAAGTCGTACCGGTGTGGGCTCGGGGAGAGGGGTTTGCTGTGGGGTAGACTGTGGGGTAGGCCCTCGACCCACGTCAGTGGGAGGAGGACCCCACTACAGTCCTGTTTGCGCGAGCGAAATTTCGTTTTAATGAATGGATTAATCCGCGAACCCTCGACCGTCCTCCATCAACGCCCCCCCAAACAACCAAAAAAAAAAAAAAAAAATCTGAAAATCGTGACTTCGACGTGCTATTTCATTGACACATTAATCCCTAATTAAAGAGTGAGGACGTTCACTACAGAATGAACCCCGGACTCCCTTCAGTCGGCCTACCAATAAGTGGGTGTCTCGTCGAGAGAAGGGGAAGAGAAAACAACCAACTCCCCTCTTACGCGGAAGTCGAGAGGGTTCCCCCCTCCACCGAAGAAGGCAGGGTCCACAAGAAGCACGACGTATCTAAGGGGCTCAGTCACGACACGGTCGAGACACACCACCCCGACCTCGTCCGACACAGACTCTCTACGGGCCGGTCGTAGGTCGACCAACAAGTCCCTATTGCGGAACCGGGGCGGGGGCGACCAGGTCCAGACTACGTGTGTCGGACAGTCCCAGGGGTGACCCTAACGTGAGACAAACGCAAACGTCCCATTAGACGAGTGATTGTCGGGGAACGACTAAAAAGGGAGAGACGAGGGAGAGACCCGGAGGACCCTAGTGGAGGGTTCATTTGACTCCGAGGACTCAGGAACCGACTCCACCACAACCCCCTAGGGTTCGGTCTGACCTCCACACTTGTCTCACACCCTCCTTGGTCTCGGGTCTCCCCACTCCCGTCGGACGCCACGTCCCTCCCCTCTCGTCCCGAAGGACCTCCTCCTCCAGAACTTCCGCCTCTCACTCCTCCTACCCGAGGTGAGTTTCCTTTCCCTGTCCCTTCACACAAACCACTCGAGCCACGCGGACCACGGGCTCTCCACACCTCATCCTCGTTCCCCACCCCCTTCCCCCGGCTCCGGTCTGACGTCCCGGCACTTCTGGGACGAGTCCCCGAACCTGAAGCAAGACTCCCGTCACCCCTCGGTAACTCCCAAATTCCGGTCCTCACTACGTCGATCGAAACGCAAAGTCTTCGAAACCCGAGTGGTTCCGACGACGTCGACAGTCGTCTCTCCCTGCCACCGACCCGTCCCCGTCCCACGACTCCGACAGTCACTGACAGGTACAACCCGACCACCCATGTCAATGGTAGCCCCGTCTCTGAGTCTGGACGCCAAGGATAGAGAACCGGGGAGCGAACCGAGGACAGAGGGGTAGGAACAGGTTGTCCGTCGAAAGGTAGGAGAAGGAGAGTCCCTTGACACTCTAGACGACCTAAGGAGTGGCACACGGACGACAAATGAGAGACGGAGACTTTCGTAAATATGGACCAGAACGAGGGGGTCTGTCCTCTACGCCGACGCCGTCCTGTGGGGCTATCCAAGTGTTTTATGTCTTTTCTCTCAATCCTGGACCCTCTTCACAAGTCCGTCTCCTTAAGGGTCCCGGCTCCAGCTAGTACGACGGTACCTGAGTCACTGAGTAGTGTAAAGGGGAAACCTGAGCTGATGGTCCTTCGAGTCTCTTCCGTTACCGTGGGTGAGGTCACGAGAACGGACCTCTTAGGGTACCTACCTCCTCGGACCACCCGACGTCAGGTACCCCAGCGGTTCTCAGCCTGTGCTGACTCGCTGAAGTGAAAGTGAAAAGTGAAAGGACGTAACCTCTTCCTTTACCGTTGGGTGAGGTCACAAGAACGGACCTCTTAGGGTCCCTGCCACCTCGGACCACCGACGACAGATACCCCGACTTGTCTCAGCCTGTGCTGACTTCGCTGAATCGTCGTCGTTGGTCCTTCGAGTCTCGGTTCTAGAACCGTGATTCAAGAAGTTCTTTAAATAGAACCCCTCAAAAAGGCACCCCTGGACCCCCGAACGTTGACTACTTAAGAGTCCCCTTAAAAACGTCACCTCCTAGTCCAGTCTCCACTTCCCTTCCCCGTCTCGGTGACACAACCAGACCCAGACGGTCGGACACCGACACATCAGGGGAAACCTCTACCCTGTTCTCAGTCTAGTCGGAGGTACTCTCCCGACCCCAGATCCTCCACAAGTCTAAGATCCCGAGTGATGAGACCCAATATCGCTCGGAACCACTGTAGGTCAGTATCGAACATAACGCGAGTCCTCCGTCCCCGGTCGGGGTGAACAAAATCTCTTTACGTACTCCTCCCACTTGGGCTAAAGAGCGACAGCCAGGACTCATGCGTCCCGTAGACATGAAAGGGTAAGGACGGGAGGTCGGATAGGACCCAGTCCCGGTACCACCTACGAGGACTGAATTAACTCTTCGAAATCAGAGTCTGACACCTGACACCCAAGAAACCCTCCCCTAGCCGTCGTGCCTCGGGCGCACCGTCTCACCCCGCCCCGTCAGTCCCTGGTCCGCGCTGACAGGACTCCCGAGGGTCGCGTCTCGCTCGGGACACACCGGACATCGGCACCCAGACGGGACCAGGTCCCCTCGTTCCTCTCCCGACTCCGTCCTAGACTCACTACAGCTCCCGTGAGTCCTCCAATTGACTCCACTTATTACTCTTGTGTGCGTTCTCCGGGAGTATTAGGCAAGAGAAAGGAGACAGATGGGGAGACGGACACTTAGTCGATAAATAAAAATAACACTCTGCACTTGTTTAGGACCTGACCGTGGACGACCTCGAGTCTCCACACCGGACCCGAGGACCTTACATCAGGGACCCACCCAAGGCAGACCGTACCGACCCCTCGGGGGGTGGAGGTCGTGTGGATCGTTCCGTGGTTGACTCGGCCAACAGTCCTACCTTATCTTGGTCCGTCTTCCCTCTCCCAGACACAACCACCCCTACCCCCTTCCCCCTCCCCGACCGTCCTCGACCCGGACCGACGGACGGGACCCCACCGACAGGGGTTGAACCTAACACACACACACACGCACGCACGCACACGGTCACCCTCTCGGACAAACACACGGGTGCACACGGTGGGGGCGTCGCGGAGGTAGTGTATGTAGAGGGCCCGACGGACCTCTCGAGAAAGAAGGTCTATCCTTTTACTGTCAAACCGAGCGGGTGCGTGCCTTAGGAGTGCGTCGGGGGGAGGGGGCCGCGGGGGAAGAGTGCAGTGGGCGACGAGGGCCCGCCGAGTCGCGAACGGGAGAGACGGACCGACGACGGGGGACAGGGGTGGGGCGTAGGGGAGGACGGGCGAGGAGACCAGGGGGACCACCAGAGACGGAGATCAAGACTCCAGAGACAGAGGAAGGAAGTAGGCTTAAACCCGAGACCATCCTCGCTCACACCTACTCCCGTAAGTTCCTCACACACACATACACACACACGTGGTCTCCAACATACGTCCGCAAACTGAGACCCAATACACTCACACACACACTTTCTCTCTCCTCTGTTTCTTTCCCTCACTTTGGACCCGGGGTCTTTCGACCCCCTACCTACCTCCGCAAACTCCGTTCGTTCCGAAAGTGAGTTAATGAGAAGTTCGTCGCTCCCTTCCACCCCCCGCCCGTCGAAGTGTTGTCAGCCTGTCCAAACGTGCCACACCTCCTTTTCGGAAGTAAAGGTGACTACCGCCACTGTCCACCTTGAACGTCGGCCCGGGCTCAGAGTCCGAACTCGCGGGTCCAGACCACTAACCCCGCAGGCCCCACTCCGACCCCACCGTCCGGGGACCCTGGACGGAAAGTCTCCACCCCTCGTCCATCGCTGACTCGTCCCTCCTAGACCACCTACAAGACCCTTCATGTCGGGTCCGGGGGGGCGGGCGAAGGACTCTAGACGGACGACGCCTCTAGGTCCTTCCGGTGGACCTCCTCCGTCTGACAGAGATTTAACGACGACCTGACCACCTGCCACCCTCCCCACCCGCCCGGACACCCCTCTCCGGGGCTCCTACTCTTCCTCCCGGCGCCACTCCCGAGGTCCCGGCAGAAACGGAAACTCAGAGACGGGACGGAGGAACGCTTGAGGACTACCATCCCCGGTCAGACTCAGCAAGAACCCAGGCATCGTGAACCTGACCGGACCGAGTAGTACCTGAGTCCACACCTCTTTGACGGTTCAGAGGTCCCTGAAGACATGTTTTGGACTAATTCCGAAGTTGTCTCCTCCCTCCACAAGGTCCGCCTTCCCTGTCACCCCCCTTCCGGACCTCACCCTGTCGCGTCACTCGGACGCTCCGACCTCGGACGTGCGGAACGTCCCCGACCTGTTACCCACACGGGGTTTTCTCCCCCAATAAGGATGTCCAGTTCATGACGGACGGACGGTGTGGGGGCTCGATACCGGACACTTCGGACCGGAGAGTCTCTGGTCCACTTTGAGTCTCTGTCTCTCCCCCGCCTTGACCCTACCGACGACCGAACTCAAAGATTTCTTTCCGTTACGGTTTCTTACGAGTTTGATGACGTGTTAACGTGAGTAGAGTGTGCGATCATTTCATTACGAATTTTACGAGGTTCTGTCCGAAGTCGTTATGCACTTGGCACTTGAAGGTCTACAAGTTCGACCAAAATCTTTTCCGTCTCCTTGGTCTCTAGTTTAACGGTTGTAGACGACCTAGTACCTTTTTCATTCTCTCAAGGTCTTTTTGTAGATAAAGACGAAATAACTGATACGGTTTCGGAAGCTGACACACCTAGTGTTCTTTGACACCTTTTAAGACTCTCTCTACCCTTATGGTCTGGTGAACTGGACGGAGAACTCTTTGAATATACGTCCAGTCCTTCGTTGTCAATCTTGACCTGTACCTTGTTGTCTGACCAAGGTTTATCCTTTTCCTCATGCAGTTCCGACATATAACAGTGGGACGAATAAATTGAATATACCTCTCATGTAGTACTCTTTGCGACCCGACCTCCTTCGTGTTCGACCTTAGTTTTAACGGCCCTCTTTATAGTTATTGGAGTCTATACGTCTACTGTGGTGGGAATACCGTCTTTCACTTCTCCTCGATTTTTCGGAGAACTACTTTTACTTTCTCCTCTCACTTTTTCAACCGAATTTCGAGTTGTAAGTCTTTTGCTTCTAGTTCCGTAGGCCAGGGTAGTGAAGTACCGTCTACCCTTTTGTCACCTTTGTCACAGTCCGAAATAAAAACCCCGAGGTTTTAGTGACGTCTACCACTAACGTCGGTACTTTAATTTTCTGTGAATGAGGAGCCTTCCTTTCAATACTGGTTGGATCTGTCGTATAATTTTTCGTCTCTGTAATGACCGTTTCATTACGGTTTAGTTCGAGACAGATCAGTTCCGATACCAAAAAGGTCACCAGTACATACCTACACTCTTAACCTGATATTTCTTTCGACTCGCGGCTTCTGAACTACGAAAACTTGACACCACAACCTCTTCTAAGAACTCTCAGGGAACCTAACGTTCCTCTAGGTTGGTCAGGTAGGATTCCCTCTAGTCAGGACCCACAAGTAACCTTCCTAACTACAACTTCGACATTGAGGTTACGAAACCGGTGGACTACGTTTCTCGACTGAGTAAACTTTTCTGGGACTACGACCCTTTCTAACTCCCGTCCTCCCCTGCTGTCTCCTACTCTACCAACCTACCGTAGTGGCTGAGTTACCTGTACCCAAACCCATCTGAGACCCTCAACCACTACCTGTCCCTCCGGACCGCACGACGTTAAGTACCCTAGCGTCTCAGCCTGTACTGACTCGTTGACTTGACTTGACTTGACTCGAAGATTTTGGGCAAACGATCCACTGGACCCTGTACACTGTAGTGGAGAGGATGTCGGAATAGAGTAGTATTTAGGTCCGTAGATTGGGACCGAACCCCCCAAGGACCCCTGAACCCCTCTACCTGCCTGACCCCTCGAGGTGGTCTGCGACGACGACGCCGACATCGACACTACCGGTCAGTCGTAGAGTCGAGTCGGACCCCGGAGACCTGCGGAGACAAGAGGGGGACCCCTTACCCCACTGACGAGGGACAAACCCCCCGACGGGACCTTTACTCCCGTCCTCGACGGTCACGTAACGACCTGTCCGAAACTCCTGGGTCCAAGAGACGAGGAATAAGGGAGACGGGGGCCGGTGTAGATGGCCCGAGGAGGCCCGTCAGATGTGTTACCTGCAGTGGTCGGGACGAATGCCTCTTCCTCTATCCGGGTTCCCCTGTCGGGCTCCGGTGTCCCGACTGACCCCGAATCGGCCCCAACGACTGGTGAAAAGAATGGGGTAGGTCCGTCCCCACCCGTACCGGCCAGACCGGCACCGGGGTGGCAGGAAGCTCAAGACCCAGAGTGAGAGGAGGGGAGAGAAACGTCCTACCAGCTCATGAGGGACCTGGAGGTCTTGTAGTTGGACAGCCGGTAGGCATGGCACGCGCAGGACTCCGGGGAGTTTCGGTAGTTGGCACACGGGTCACTCAACCACGGGGGTCGGGACGGGGTCCGGGTGGGACGGTGAGTGTGTGAGTCGTTCTGACGGGTTGTGGAGGGTCACGGTCCGGACACGACCCGTGCCCTGGGAAGGCACTGTCCTGTCTACACCCGGGACGACGGGTCCGGAGAGCCCGGTAATGAGTCCGGACTTCTACGACCTCCCACCGGGACTGCGGAGACCCAGGGGTTTCGTGAGTATGACGTCGTTCAAAGACCGAACAACCCCTGTTCCAAGGAACGTCCCCGCCCCGTCAGTTGCACCGTCCACACACTTTTCTTCGACCAACCAACCCTCCCTCCACAGTACTTCGAAAGATGACCCCTCCCCGAGGACCTGGGGGGTGAACACGGTTCACTGGACCTTGAACTTGAGGACTGGGGGGTGAAGTAGGGGGTATCCAAGTGGGGGGCGGTGTACGTCCAGATAAGTGGGTGAGCCGAGGGGGTAGACTAGTCGACGGGTAGGCAGGTGGGTGGATCATAACTCTCTCCAATAGACTCTTGTTGTTAGGGACTGTAGACGGATCTGAGTGTGGCGAAACGTTCGGGAAGTAGAGACACTAAAGAAAACTCGGAATGGCAGAGGGACCCGTCCTCGCCCTCCACCCGACACGAGTACTTTTTCTCTACTTTTTTTGACTCTGAACCTCCTCTGTGCTCCGATGAACGGGTCCTCCAGGGGACTGAGAAAAGGTGACGGACCACAGTTCCTACCTTACCCCTAAGCCCTTTCCTCACTCCCCGGGACGGGGTCCCTCGAAGACAGGACTACCTCTTCCTGTCCTTGAAAGTTCTCGTAGGCGGGTGGAGGACACACAGTCCGAGAACTGTAGAACTACCGACTGAATTGGGGGAGCTGTTGGATACACTCCAAGTCTCTCCAATTTACCGAACGTCTTCCAGTGTGTCGTTAAGTCCCCGTTCAGTCCTTAGACTCGTCTCAAGACAGACAGGGCTCAGGGCGAGAAGGACCTGAGCCAGACTTGAGATCAAGAGAAGGGACGGACTCGGAGGCAAAGAAGAAGACGTCTTCCCCTTCCCCGAGGCCCGTGGAGGAAGAGGAGGGGTCACCCATGACTGGGACGAGGTGGGTAAGGGTCGGACGGGTGGACAGACGTCGGCAGGTGGACTGAGACCCGAGCACAGCCAGTCGGACCCGTCCGGACCGCCCCGTCACCTCCGACACGAAACCCTACAAACACCTCGTCTCCCTGAACCCCTCCCCCACCCGACCGAGTCCGACCTACTCCACGTCTCCCCCTTCCCGACCACAGAGTTCCAGTGTACATGTTCCAGTGGAGGGGTGTGTGCTCGGACCTGCACTACCCCTTGAACCCCCGGGGACTCTCGACGACACTCCAGGGATCCCTCCTGAACTCTCCATCCTTGGTTCTCCACCCGTCACCTTGAGTTCCACAGACCCTCGCCTTCCTCGTCAAGTGGAGACAGGGGAGGACCAGGGTCCCTCTGAAGGAACCCCGTCTCTTCCCCGTAGGTCTCTCCGGTAGGACCGACCGTAGGAAAGACAGGAAGGGTGAACGGTGGTTCGGATCCTCAGAGGAATTTCTAGTGGAGTAAGATTTGGTAGAAATGGAGAAAATTGTTTACTCCGGTCACTCCGGGTCTCTCCCAGCACCGGTCGGGTTCCAGTGTGTCGTCCACTCACCGTCCCTGATTTGACCTCGGGCAAAGATTCGTCGTGCGAAGAGGGTCCCCACGTACAAGGGGAGGGGTCCGGGGTAGAGGAGGACCCTCCGGCCGGTGTCCGTCGGAAACAAGGGCGTCGCGGGTGTTGAGACAGACCACACATCGTCCCCGAGTCATTTATCCACACTTCACCTCGGCGACCCGTCCATATAACTCGTCGACAGGACACGACGGGCACGAGTCTGGTTCCCTACGGCCCGTACACCTCCCGTGTCCCCACGTCCCTCCCCGTGTCGACCCCCGTGACCCCCAGACTCCACCACAGACTCGACTCTGAGTCGTCTCACACCCCCGACTCGGCTGTTCCCTCACAAAGTCTCTGCGGACCGTCACCACCCGTTCACCTATGTTCTGACGAGGCCGTTACACCCACTTGCTCCCGGTACGACCCGTCCCACCTCTCCTCGTCCACCGGCCCTCCAGACCAGGATTGAGACCTCTCAGGGCCTCCCTTAGTTCACAGACCGGACCCGTTGGGGTGTCCCTCCCGTCCGTCCCCGACGTAGGGAGGACCCGCAGGGGGTAACCCAAGGGGTAAAGTCAGGGTCTCTTTCCGTCCCGACGGGGGTCCCCCGTCGTTGGTGCACCGGTGACAGTGGGAGGACCCGTGAGTCGGGCGTCCGGGCCGGGGGAAAGGTCTCAGTCCACACGGCCCCAGTGTGGCCCCGCAAACCTCCGGTAGGATGTAAGACGTAGAGGGCAGTCCAGAGTCCAAGACTGTCCGTACCCTTGTCGCTACACTGTCCCGTAAAGACTCTCCACCAGACCCACCCGCCACCTACTAGGGATCTGTGTGTCCCATACCCAGAGACACCTACCCAAAGACATGTAAACACGTACACACACACACACACTCCCAAAGAGAGGAACTCTCTGACACAGAAGAACTCTCTGACACACATATACACACACGTGTACACCCTCACACGTGTACATCCTTACACATGTACACCCACACGTGTACACCCTTGTATATGTACCCCCACACGTGTACATATGTACCCCCACACGTGTACACATGTACACCCACACGTGTACACCCACACGTGTACACCCTTGCACATGTGCACCCACACGTGTACACCCTCACACGTGTACATCCTTACACATGTACACCCACACGTGTACACCCTTGTATATGTGCCCCCACACGTGTACACATGTACACCCACACGTGTACACCCTTGCACATGTGCACCCACACGTGTACACCCTTGCACATGTGCACCCACACATGTACACCCTTACACATGTGCACCCACACATGTACACCCTTACACATGTACACCCACACGTGTACACCCTTGCACATGTACCCCCACACGTGTACACCTCCACACCCGGGTGCACGGAGAGGAGGGGGGCGGAGTGACGGACACACTCCTTGAGTAAACGCCGAGGACCGACACCCCCCAGTGACCGTCCAGGGGGCACGGTCAGACAGGTCAAGAGATCTCTTCCCGGCCCGACCCGGGGCACGAGTACCTCGAAGACTAAAACCTCCGACCCACCGGGGGTCCCGAGTCTCTCCTTAGGTCCAGAATGGAGTCCCCGAAGAAAGGACGATTATCCGAAACGATCCTCCGGGTCCCGACGGACTCCACCCGTTAAGACAAGGACGAGACTCGACAAAGACGGAGAGTGGACTGTTTGTTTAGAGAACGAAAGAGTCTTGGACCGGCCCCCCCTATCAATAACTCTGGTACTTGAGAGGTCCTAGGTTTTATATCGACTACACGGAGTCGGGGGAGGGGTTTTCCCTGGAATTCTATTTAGGTAGAAGTGCTCGTTGAATTGTCCTCGGAGTCCGACAACCTCGCCCACGTGATTAGATCTGGAGTGGTGAAGGAAGGGTCCACAATCCACGAGACGGGTCTCAGTGACCCTTACTCACCGGACATCGTCACCTCCCAGTGAATCTTTAGAAAAACTCTCCAAACCAACCAACGAAAAAGGGATCGACAAAGGGACTTATAAGGTTCAGGAGGGTAAATAGAAAAATTCCGGTAGGGTGTACCGTACCCCCTAAATCAAGGGAATCAGGGTTGGTCCCTAGTTTGTGCGTAGGGGACGTAACCTTCGTACCTCACAACAGGTGACCTGACGGTCCCTTCAGGGGGTAAATAGAAATAACGACGAAGACGGGACCCTGAGTAAGTTGTAATCGGACATCGAAAGTCAAACCGGTGTTCTACCGTTCGATCTCCTAATCCTGCCGCTTCAGTTTAATACCCAATAATTAACGTTTCGACACCTCTCCCTCCACCGACGGACTTCAAATTTTTGTGTTCGTTGGTCCTTCTGAGTCAACCCAACAACCCCTTACATTCAAGACGAAGACTCGAGACGACTCTCAGACGAAACACTGGACCCTTCGGGAACCCTCAGAGACCCGGACAAAGGGATAAACGTGTTTCCTCCTTCTCCCTGAAACGGGTCCTACCTACCCCGTGGACCCCCAACACGAGAAATCTCTTGTAGTATTTTACACAGGGAGGTGGGGTGCGGACATCCACACACGACCGGTGAGTTGGTAACCACCTATTTCCCGTCCTCTCGCATCTCCTCGGTCCTCCCTTCCCTCTTAGTGATCTGACGGTCAGTCCTCCGATCCAAGACTGAAAACTATTCAGGAACGACACACTGAAAAGTATCCAGCGATAGGGAAAGACCCGGAACCGTTCTACCCCGACCAAATAGAGACTTTCACGAGGGAGGACCGTGGTCGACTGAGGTCCGAAGTGGGTGGGATGTGTGGGGAGTCAGTCGACAAGTCAAGTGAGTGAGTCAGTACAGGCTGAGAAACGCTGGGGTGCCTGACGTCGTACGGTCCGGAGGGACAGGTAGTGGTTGAGGGTCTCAAATGAGTTTGAGTACAGGTACCTCAGTCACTACGGTAGGTTGGTAGAGTAGGAGACAGCAGGGGAAAAGAAGGACGGAAGTTACAAAGGGTCGTAATCCCAGAAAAGTCTACTCAGTTAAGAAATGTAGTCCACCGATTTCATAACCTCAAAGTCGAAGACGCAATCAGGAAGGTTACTTATAAGTCCTGACTAAAGGAAATCCTACCTGACCAACCTAGAGAAACCTCAGGTTCCCTGAGAGTTCTCAGAAGAGGTTGTGGTGTCAAGTTTTCGTAGTTCAGAAGTCGCGAGTCGAGAGAAATATCAGGTTGAGAGTGTTGGTATGTACTGATGACCGTTTTAGTGTCGAAACTGATCTTCCTGGAAACAACCGTGTCAGTCGACACCATGGAGGGTTTCGGGTAACTGGTTTGGTAAATTTATACTTTTCACGAAAAAAGAGGTAATTCTTTGATCCCGACGACGACGACGCTTCAGCGAAGTCAACACAGGCTGAGACACACTGGGGTATCTGCCGTCGGGTTGTCCGAGGGGACAGGGACGTTCTTGTGACCTCACCCAACGGTAAAGGAAGAGGTTACGTGCTTTCACCTGAGAAACGTTGGGGTACCTGACGTCGGATGGTCCGAGGAGACAGGCACCCTAAAAGGTCCGTTCTCATGACCTTACCCCACGGTAGCGGAAGAGGCTTCTTTGATCCCGTCAATGACGATTTCGGACTCGACCGACTCAGACTTGACGACCGGGTGGACACGGGGACATGTGGGACTGGGTCCGACACCTCCCCCAACCCTCCCTCCGGATCCCTCGAGCCCCGTCGACAGGTGGAGGACCTCGGGATAGACCGACTGTTGGGGACCCAGTCGTTCCTGGGTGGAGACACGTCCTCGGAGACCCGACCCCGACCCGACCCGTCCCGGGTCCCTATCCCTCCGTCTCGACTGTCACGACACACCTTCCGGGGACAGCCCGGGGTCGACGTCCGAGTCCTGACCTCTAATCGAGAGATGACTGTCCGGGGTGAAGACCAGGAAAGTGGGTGGACAACACCCTGGGACCCGGAGATAAAGGGTTCACTATTCTACCGTAATCACTATGGTCAATGATATGCCAAAAAATTCCTGTTTTACGAGGGTACACATATCGCTCGAATCGGACCTCGGAACAAACGTCATTCACCAGTTGTCCGCGATGAGATTACTTCTTCCACGAACCCTCGTAACCCCAACCTCCCACTCCCGTAGTCCTGGAGAAGTGTCTCCAACGAACACCTTTTACGAGTGGTCCTTGTGTCTCTTGACCCTTCCCACCAGGACCGTCTGCCTCGCCTTAACGTGTACGGTCCCACCTCTTCTCCTCGAGAGGACCCTGACACACATAAACATACACGTGTACACCCGAACGCACGTGCAGAATCACACATCCGTGTCTCGTGACGGACAGTGCCCCTCCCCACTCCACTCGCAAGGTGCAAAAGATCCCTAAATGATTATTACTATTCACCGATTTTAAATAGTATACGAAATGTGTTTGACATAGTATTGTCAGGATCCTACAACCATGGTGACACTACGCATGAAATGTCTACCCTTTTGACTCCGTCTCTCTCCAACTCATTGGACGGGTTCCGGTGTGTCGACCGGTCGCGAAACACGAAGGAAAGTGTTGGAGGAAGGAAAGGAAAATCACACATCCGTAGAATCGGTGGGTGAGACAGACGTATCCCCGTAGTCCTTTCTGTGGACAGGTGTAGGTTCCAGTTTCGTCTTTCCGGGGTACCCGACTTCATCACCGGGGAAGAGATGGGGGTTCAAACCACACGAGGTCTGGAGACTTGCGGAAAGTGACAGTCCCACTTCTCAAGAGCACCACGACCCGGGAAACGTCGGACTCCCCCACTCGGTCCCGTCCTTCCTCCTTCCATCTCACCAATCACGTCTCGTACCACAGACTCAACCGGACGGTCACAAGTCTCGAACCCGGACACAAACAATCGACGTCCTGGACCCTTTTCTTTGGAGAGAACAAAACCTGGGAACAGACGTGTCCCCCTACTGTGTACCGTGGAGTTGTACCCAATCAGACGTCACGGTCTACATCTAATCCGAGACCACTCGACGAGGTAGGGACGGGGGAGTCTCCCTCCCAGGGTCACAGCCCCGATGTCTGACGTCGTAGGTCTCGTCAATCTGGTCCCAAACACGGACCCTAGAACCGGTGGAGAGTCTGGAGTCAAAGAGTCAGGTATTCTACCCAGGGTCGGGAGGGAACGATCCGATGCCTCATCGTTTCGTAGAAGTACTGTAGACGAGGATCTTCCACGGGTCACTTCCACGGTTGTGACATGCAACTAGTACCCAGAGTGTAACAACAACAAATCAGCGATTCAACATAGAGAAAACGGTGGGGTACCTGATATCGGACGATCCGAGGAGACAGGTACCCTAAAAGGTCCGTTCTTATGACCTCACCCACCGGTAAAGGAAGAGGTCCCCCAGAAGGTCTGGGCCCCTGACTTGGGTGCAGAGGACGTAACTGTCCACCTAAGAAATGGTGACTCGGTGGCCCCTTCGAGCTCACTGACGAGTATGAGGTTTACAGTGTGAGGTCTAGATAACCGTCTCCCCGACCCCATGGGCCTTTGTTTCGAACGTACTCTTGGAGTCGTGAAAGTTAGACATGCACACAAGTCCCCCCGAACCCCACGTCGACTTCCCCCGAGACTGGGGTTCGTCCTGGAACTTGAAGTCTGACAGACAGGAACCGTAGGTGTGTCGAGGGGGTCGACGGTGCACCTTCTTTCCAGACCGTCGGTGGGCTCTTCCTTCCCTCCCTTCCTCCCTCCACCCCTCTCTTTTCTCTTCTGTCACTCGTCCCCGGGCTAAAGGGGTCTCTCTACCCCCACCCGGCCTCTCGGAGACCTGTCTGGTAGACTACTTTCGGACCGAGCCCTTGTCCTTTCTCGTCGGCCCTGACACTCTCCTCTCTACGAACCCCACGCCGACCCCACTCCCGTCGGGGGATGAGGGGGAGGCGGAGGCGTGACCCAGTTTAAGGCGAAATATGGAGTCCTCCCGCACTAAGGACCCGTCCTGTGGTCTAGTTCCCTCTCCCGCGACGCACACACAAGCAAGGAAGTAGGCAAGTGGGTCTCATCGTAGGCGGCACCCCGGCGCCTCGGTCCGGAGCCCCGTCTGTACCCCCAGTACCTCTTCCGAGAGTACGGCGGGGCTGAGACATCCGTCTACGAGTTCGACCCGTCGACACCCCGACCCCGGTCCCCGGGATTGCCTCCGTCGACCCGGCTCCCCTCCCCGAGGGCTGTGGCATGAAACTCCTCCGAAGTCTCTCCTCACCCGTTCTCTGAAACCTTCTTACGTACTCTCCTGTAGTCCCCGGTACCCGTCCTGTCCCGGCCCGTGGACTGACACACCCGACCCCGGTTTGTCCCTCCGGTAATCCCTGGGGTCGGACGTCCTACCAGATGTTTGCGGGGACACAAACATCACTCGTGACTGATGAAACCCCTCCCCGGTTCCGGAGGGGACCCCACCTCCCGTACCACGGCGTTTGGGGAACACGCCCGTAACGAAGAGCAGAGTCCTCACCCGTCTCTGGCGCGAAATCAGGTGTCCGGGGAGGGGAGCCCCGACCCCGGTCGTCGACACAGGAGCCGGTGGACCGGCATACGACGGACCGGGCCGGAGGACCCGTGGGTGACACGGAGACTAATCAACCGGGACCGGCACCGTCCTCGTCGAGTGTCGGAGAGGGTCGACGAGTCGTCGGAGACGACTGGACCCGTCTGGTCCCTCTCTCCCCTCGGGGTCCCGGTCGGCGACGGAGCGCCGGGGAACGGGGTCCGAATGAGGGAAGGAGGACCGACGCCCGACCCGGGGACCGTCTCCGATCCTGCTCGAGCCGAGAAAGATGAACTCGACGGGACCGTCTCGCCGACACGATTAGACCCGACTGTCGAGGACAGACGCCTCTCGTGGGGTCTGGAGGTCCCCTCTCCGGACAGTCCTTCACGTGGGAGAAGTGGAGGACCCGCGGGGTGACGGTGTTCCCCGGGAACAGACCGACTACGGGTCGAAAGAAATACCGTCTCCCGGACCAGGTCCCCGAGCGACCTCTCTTCCCCCACTTTTCCAACTCGTCGAGGTAGTCAAACGGGTGGACAGTAGCAGAGGGGGTCGAGGACCGTAAATTTTAAAGTGGATCTCCCTGAAGGGACCACCAGGTCACCAATCCTGAGGTGCAACGGATACGTCCCCCTCGCCCCGAGCTAAGGACCAGACCCTTGATTGTAGGACGTACGGAGTGTCACACCGGTTTTTTACTTTTGTATTTTACGGTGGATGTTTGACAAAGATGGGACTACGGTGAGTGCACTACGAGGTCCGGTATGAAGAGGGAGACTTGGGGTCTGGGACTCTAGACTAAAGTGTGTCCATATGTGGTCCGTGGGGGTTAAGGTGTATAGGAGTGTCTGGAGGTAGAGGTGACTCCCGACGACACACGGAGACCTGAGTCCGGGGGTTGGAACCTCTACGGAGTCGAGGAGATAAGGTAAGTGTGGGTGTAGGATGGGGACTGAGTTGGAAGCCTTACGGAGATCTCGGGACGGAACTGTAGGGAGAGGTGACGGTGCAGTAGACTTGGGTCGGTCTACACACGATAGTCCTACCGTCCACTCGCTCCCGACCCGGTCCGGTCCACCGGACTTCACCTCGTCCATCTGGCTTCCGGACCAGGGGTGGGACCTCTCAGGGACCTCTCAGGGACCTCTCACGGGTTAGGGTCGTAGACCGGACCCGTTGGAGTCGTCCCTCCCGTGGCCCGTCCTCGGACTCAGAGAGGACCCGTGGGGGAGCTTTCTTTCTTTCTTTCTTTCACTTCAGCGAGCCAGCACAGACTGAGAAACACTGGGGTACCTGACATCGTGTGGTCCGAGGAGGTAGGTACCTTAAAAGGTCCGTTCTTATGACATCACCCAACGGTAAAGGAAGAAGTCCCCTAGAAGGACTGGGTCCATAGTCTGGTGTACAGAAGGCGTAACGTCCGTCTGTGAAATGGTAGACTCGGAGGTCCCTTCGGGGGTCCGTGGGGGAACTCCCTAGGGATAAAGTCAGGGTCCTCTTCCGTACCCCACGGGAGTCCTCCGTGCTGGTGCACCGACGACAGTCCGAGGACCGGTACGTCGAGTGTCCGGGTCGGGGGAAAGGTCTACGCACACACCCAAGGTCCCAGTGTGTCCCCGTAAACATCTGGTAGGACGTCCGACCCCTGGGATTACCGGAGGGACAAACCGGGGTCGGGTGTGTCAGTAAAAGCAGGGTCATCGGTCCTCTGGTTCAGACAGAAGATAGGCGCTGAGAGTCACGGTCAGTTTCGACCTCAGTGTGCGAGAGGACGTCCGTCGGGACACGGGAGGGTGGAAACGGGCCGAGAAGGGAGAGGACCTCTCGAGAGGGGCTTCACCCGTGTGTCGACGAGACACGCAGAACCGTCCCACCACAAAGGGTCGGAGGCGAAATATGGTTGACCCGGGGATCGGGGTCGGACCAGGAAGACGTTGGATGAAAAGCGAAAACATCGTGAAGGGTGGGTTGTTTCCTTCTTTCCATGAACAAATAGTACGAACGACAAAGAAACAGAGACAGAGTGAACAACAAATCTGCGAGTCAGCACAGGTCAAGAAAACGCCGGGGTACCTGTCATCGGGTGGCCCGAAGAGACAGGTACCCTAAAGGGTCCGCTCTTATGACCTCACCCAACGGTAAAAGAAGAGGTCCCCTAGAAGGACCGGGGCCTTAGTTTAGGTGCAAAAGACGTAACGTCCGTCTACGAAATGACTACTCAGTGACCCCTTCGGGGACGGAGAAGGATGGGAATTGGATCTTACACACGAAGTGTTCCCGTTCCCAAACTAGACAAACACACACACACACAAATTTGACTATATAGGGGTCTCGAATTTTGTCACGGACCTTACATCAACCGGGAGTGAGTTGTAAACATCTTGCCTAGGTAGGTGGGTCGGGAAGTGAGGATGTAAGCAAGTCCGGCGGGGGGAGCCTTCCCAACGAGACAAGACCCGGGGTCCGACCTGACCCCCTACGTCTCGTGGGGTCCACCCGAAACGTGAGGACCAAAGACCCCTCTCTCCTCCCGTCTCGACACTACTTCCTACTGTCACATTATTCGCCACACTACCTCCCGCCTGTTCTGACACTGTCGAGTAACGTCCCCGTGCTCGGGTCGGGACCCCAGGTCCTCTCCACTGGTGTGTCGTCTCCAGACTTTTACCTACTCTCTACCAGAAGACTCGTACACGCTCCCGGGTCGTCACTGGGTCTTGGACTCGAAGGGTCCCCAACCTTCACCCAGTCAGACCGAGGTCGTACCTGGGGTAGGACGGAACCGTTCACTTGAACCGTAACGAGAGTCGTCACGTTATCATTTCCTTGGGGGGACCGTCTCTCACCCCCCCCCCGCCACTCACCCCCCGTCCTACACACGTGTCCACCCCTCACCCGCACGACCCGCACAGACGTCAGACCACCTCGTCGTCCAAGTCCGCACCGGACCTCCTGTCTCCCCCTGTCTGACCTCGGACTACCAACCCCCAGGACGTTGATCCCCCACCCTATTCCTAAATATGAAAGGGGTAACCTTACCCTCCGAAACTAAAACCCCCGCGGGGGGTGACTCCACAAGACCGGAACCCCAGAAGGACTCCGAGCTGTCCTTGGTGACAGAAGAAGACATCAACTCCGGAGACCCCGGGTCTCTCCCAGTCGAGACGGAGTTCCGACGGGTCGGTCTAGACCGCGGGTCTACAGGACAGGACTCAACCACGAGACAAACGAGTAGTCTCTTTCCCGATGTGACCTACAAGACTCCTGAGACCACAGGAGAAGGTAGAATTGATCCCCTCGTCCCGGGGTTCGGTGTGAGCACCCAGTGGACGTCGGACGGGAGTAATTCCGGGTGGAGCAAAGGTAGGTTCCGAGTTCTCAGTGTCTCTGGTTTTGGTCCATTAGAGTAGGGCCCTCTCCTTTTCCCTCTCGGTATCCCTCGCTCTCCGTCCCTCGGAAGACTCATAGACTCCCACTCTTAGTCTCTTCCGACGGACCTCCTCCTCCGGAACCGACTTCTCTTCACACCTCCTACTCGTCTTTTCTATCAGACTCCATCTACCACTACCCAGAATTCTCGCCAGAGACGGAGAAAGAGAGACGGAGATAAGAGACGGACGTCAAGAAAGAGACAAAGTGAAAGAGACAGAGAGAGAGGACATCGTCAACGGTCCCCTTAGTCCCCGTACCGCCTTGGGAGGCTGAACGAACTCGATTAATGAACTGACACCCGCAACTTTCCTCCTAATCGACCCAAGAGCACTCCAGGAAGGACCGAGGGATTAGGGCACCGGGGACAAGGACCGCGCCTTCGCTACTTGAACGAAACTCAGGGATTAATCGATTAATACGGGACCGAGACACCGGGACCCTGAGGGACCCGGGGTCCCCCCGACACTTCACTCGACCCCAAGTCGAGTCGTCTCCCCTCCCTCCTCCCCTCCTCTCTAACCCGACGGTAAGTCCCTTCGGCCGCCGGTCCGTCCAAGAGTCCTCGGAAAGTCTTAAAGTTACAGGACCTCTTGACCCTTTACATTAATTAACTCGTTGTTGTCGACCCGGGCCCCCCTCGTCCGCCCTCGTCGGTCCGACCCTACCGCGTCTCGACGGAGGACGTCCGGAGAGAATCGGGTGGTGAAGAGTCCCGGTGGTGGACCGGGAGGTACGAACGGAGGAGGGAGACAGGACAGGAGGTTCTAACAAGGTAGCCGAAATTTCGGGCCTCGACCGGTTCCCGAGTCGGACGAATCTTTGGAGGGTTCACCGACGGACCGTCTCCGGGGGCCTACGGGAGAGCCCGACCGGTGAGGAGACACGGAAACGGTGGCGAGGACAATAGGACGTCCCGGGTCGAGCTCAGTCGGGGAGGTCGTTACGTGGACGCCGAGGGAATGAGGGGTCCGGAGCAGGGAAAGGGGTTGTGACCCCGGGGGACAGGGAGACGACCGTCTGACGTTTGAGACGTTCCCCACTTTTTACCGTAAACCCTAAAGGGTACTCGGGTCGTGACACGGACCATACGATGCGTTGTTAAGAACATTCACAGACTACTTACTTACTTACTACCCCGTGGTCTTTCCGGACGCTGACTGACTGAAGTACAAACCTACCTAACGTCCGACTGACGAGACTCAAGAGTGAAGGGAGAAGACGTGTGGGGGACAACACCCCCGCCTACACCTCCCTCACCCTATGACTCGGGAGTGAGTGGGACCGAACGAGAGTTAACCTCTCGTCCTCGAACGTTCCCTCGGGGTGACGGAAAGGGTTCTCCTCCGACTGGATCAAAACACCCCACCCTCCTACCCCCACTCGTAATTAATAACTAACCTTTAGTGAGGTATGTCTCGAGCACTACGTTTAGGGTTTATTAATGGAGCAATTATTGATGGAGTCGGTAACGGGGACCTTATTTATTTTTAGACCTGTCTCGGTGAGAAGAACAGTGGTAGGAAAGTAGAAGGGGAGAGGCTATAAGGTGGGGGAGGGGTACTGAAACGTGTAACAAGTAAGTGTTCGTCAGTAAGTTATTTACAACTTACATTTACCGACTCTGAGACGAGACCCGGTCCTGGACGACCCAAAACCCTCATGACTCCACTGAGTCTATCTGGGACAGGGGTCCTTGTATATCGGGTCACCTTTTTTGTCCTCTCATTTACCTATTAATATATAATCCCAATCTTCTAATCTACAACTACATTTACCACGGAGACGTGTTGACATGTACTGTCGGACACGATCCAGTCTCCACGATTCCACCGGGTCTTGTCTACTCACTCTCTATCCAAATCTTCCCCTTACCCTTCAGTGTCTCTCTGAAGAGTCTCTCTTCCGTCTAGGAATTGACTCGATACCACCGACTTATTTCCAAACGGTCCGTGTTCTCTCCACCTTCTCACAAGATCTTTCTCCCTTATCGTACTTAATTTTTTTCGTACCTCCACACTTTAGGGCACCATAGGAACACACACACACGAACGATTCAGTGAAGTCAACATAGGCTGAGACACACTGGGATACCTGACGTCCGACGGTCCGAGGAAAAAGGTACCCTAAGAGGTCCGTTCTTGTGACCTCATCTAACGGCACAGTAGGAGGCCCCTAGAAGGGCTGGGTCCCTAGCTTGGGCGCAGAGAATACAGATGACATAACCATCTATCCAAGAAATGGTGATCACGGTGGACTCTGGATCCCACGTGTGACCCCTGTCTCCCTCCCTCTCTCCTTCTACTCCGATCTCTCCCATGTGTCCTTAGCGTCCTAGCACCCACCACACGTGAGTTCCCACTGGGTGATCGAGAACTGTGAGAAACCTCGGTGTCTGTGAATACACCTGGAAGAAGGGTCTTTTTAAGTACCGTAGTATGAACCTATAAAATGTCGTTAAAGTATTCCAAGTTACTGGAGGACACTACTTTTCCTTTCACCTACCGAGGGGTCTGTCGGTAAAACGAAAAAACGTAAAGAAAAGGTACCCCTACCAGAACTAGGGACAGAGGACATGTCACAGTGCTTGGAGTCAGGTATCAAGTAGTCTGTGAGATAGTCTAGATAAGGGAATTTAGATAAAGAGTGAAGGTGACATATTCAGGAGGAGAACTACTTTCATTTTCACCTTTCACTTTTTCAGCCGAATTTCGAGTTGTAAGTCTTTTGCTTCTAGTACCGTAGGCCAGGGTAGTGAAGTACCCTTTATTTACCCCTTTGTCACCTTTGTCACAGTCTGAAATAAAAAAACCCGAGGTTTTAGTGACGTCTACCACTGACGTCGGTACTTTAATTTTCTGCGAACGAGGAACCTTCCTTTCAATACTGGTTGGATCTATCGTATAACTTTACGTTTCTGTAATGAACCGGTTGTTTCCAGGTAGATCAGTTCCGATACCAAAAAGGTCACCAGTACATACCTACACTCTCAACCTGACACTTCTTTCGATTCGCGACTTCTGAACTACGAAAACTTGACACCACAACCTCTTCTGAGAACTCTCAGGGAACCTGACGTTCCTCTAGGTTGGTCAGGTAAGACTTCCTCTAGTCGGGACCCACAAGAAACCTTCCTTACTACGACTTCGACTTTGAGGTCATGAAACCAGTGGAGTACGCTCCTCAACTGAGTAACCCTTTCTGAGACTACGACCCTCCCTGACCCCCGTCCTCTTCCCCTGTTGAGCCCTACTCTACCGACCTACCGTAGTGACTGAGCTACCTGCACTCAGACTCACTTGAGGCCCTCAACCACTACCTGACCCTCCGGACCGCACGACGCTAAGTACCCCAACGTTTCTCAGTCTATGCTGACTCGCTGATTTGACTTGACTTACTGGAGGACATCAGGGTCTCTGGAGGAGGTGGACGGTCCCTAGGTGTTTGGGACCATCGACTACTCTTACGGTAGACAAACATGTGTATCACCACTGTACGGGTGTAGACACAAGATCTCACCGACAATGGTCCTTAACGGGGGAGAGACAGGACCCGAGACGGAAGGGACCCGACCGAAGTTGGGGTCTGTCCGTGATAGGGACCCTTCGTTCTACCGGGGTGGTTGAGGGTCGAAGTGAGGAGGGTTGAACATTAGAGACGTCGTTCTCTCGTAGAGAAAAGGACATCAAGGTAGTCTTCAGAGTAACGGTTGAGAGTAACCAGGATCTATCTCAGTGTACGAGTAGGACCTGGTTGGTGTCTCCGATCCCTTTGTCTGATACGACTAACCGGTTCAGCCCCAGTACACTAGAGGTACAGTACACTAGAGGGTGGGTTTGGTACCTTGACCTTACCTTCTCACTACGACACAAGTCTCCTGACCCTTTATCCCCGACCCGTTTCAGTGTCTCTACCGGGTGGACAGACCCTGTACGTAAGGACACCGAAGAGGTCACTGACTCCACCGACCTAGAAAAACTCCTCAGTCCTCCCTCACCCACTGTACGTCTGACAATGGCTTCGGTACTGGCACCGACTGTAGTGGGTCTGAACTCTCTCGTCCACGAAAAGTGTCGACCCCCTGACTCGGGTACCCCTCTCTCCCGGACCTCCCACGTCTACCCGGTCCGGTCCGTCCGCCCCGTCTTCCCTTCCCACCCCTCTGTCTGCACTTCTCGCCATTCACACACCTCACCACGGCTTTCGACTCGGACAAGAGGTGAAGGAGACACCCCACCTTCGGGGTCTCAAACGACTCTGAACCCACACCCGGGACTCGACCCCTTAGAAACATCGCACCGACGACAGAAGAACCCGGGGAGACGACTCCCCAGAATAGGAGGTGCTCCCCGTGCCTGACCAAGTTTCAGGGCGTCCAGGGTGTCCGGTCGTCGCACTCCTAAACTTGGGACAAGAGAGAAGTAGTCCCCGATACACGTAAGGTGTCCGAAAGGGATGGACGTCTCAAAACCCTACAGTATGGAGGGGTCTTTCACTGACTGTACAAGACAAGGGGAGAGGTACGGACGGACTTCGGGGTAAGTCTAACGGGACAGTGAGAGGGACCCCTACAGATAGAGGAGAGAGTAAAGGGGTAAAAGAGGAGAACAACGGAGACCGAACCGAACAAATAACATCGATAAAGATTCCTTTTCTTTTCAAGAGAAGGAGACCGTAGTCCGGTCCAGACCCATGGAACCGACCGGTTCCAAGAAGAGATCCACCAAGACTCTTGAGAAGGACTAAAGTAGTACGTCACCCCACCCAGTCGTCCTACCAAAACCAACTATGACTACACAGGACTGTACCAGTCCCCTGGTGACTGACAGGGTCTCTAGTTCCTGTGAGTCCTGTGTAAATAATCCCGTGTTCACGGGCAGGACCCACCCACGACCCGTATCCCTCTACTCGATTGGAGTCAGGGTCTGGAGGTCCATGAACCCCCGATACCTCTCACGATTGAACCGCAGTCCTGTGGACCAAATTTAGGTCTGGGACGACGAAGGATGGACACACTGGAACCCGTTCACCGAAGTCAAGATGCTTGGAGGTCAACGGAAAAGATATTTTATCCCTATTATAATGGTGGGAGTATCTCAACAGTACCTCTGACTTCTCGAGCATAAACGCGTAATGGGGCTTTTCGTAAACCGTGCAACCTTCATGAGGCATCTACAGACGAATAAGTGGGTACTAGATCACCTTCATATCGCCCTACGTGCCGGTAAAAGTACCGAAGACCCTCTTCCCCGCCCATGGTTCCTCCTCCAGACAGACCACCGGTGACTCGTCCAACTCCCGTCATTCCTCAGGGACGGGTGTACAGGGTGGAGAGGAGAGTGGTGGGGGAGAGACAAGGAGATTGGGGCGAGAGAGACAGAGGAGAGACCCGGGAGACGGGGACAGACGGTTAGGTTAGGGAGGTGGGAAGGGAGAGGGTCCATACGCCTAGGACCACTTGGACGAGGACCTGTGTGACGGGTACGACCCCTTACAGGAGGACGAAACGAAGAAACAGAAGAAGTAGAAACCGTAGTAGCCACACGTCGAGACCCGGCCGGACGAAGCGTTGGCGACGAAGGACCTCCTCTTGAAGTGGTACACTCACGTCGCGGGGTAGGGGACGGGACCCTGAGGGCCGGTCGAAATGAACCCGATAACGAGTACGTCTTACAAAGGTCCGACCCTTCCAGAGGGGTAACTCGTGGACCAGAGTTGGGAATGAGGGCCACCTCGTCTCTCTAATTCCCTACACGGGTCCACTCAACCACCATCCAGAGGGTGCTTACCAACCTGTGGTTTTACTCGAGTCTTGCAGAGACTCGGGAGGTTTGACAATAGTGTTTCAGGGTCAGGTTCCGTCCGGGAATCTGCGATTAAATCGAGGATGACTGAGAATGAATTGTGCATCAAAATTGAATGACCCACTTTCACTTTCACAATCAACGAGTCAGCACAGGCTGAGAAACGTTGGGATATCAGACATCAGACGGTCCAAGGAGACAGATACCCTAAAGAGTCTGTTCTTATGACCTCGTCCAACGGTAAGAGAAGAGGTCCCCCAGAAGGGTTGGGTCCCTACCTTGGGCCCACAGGACGTAATGTCTGTCTAAGACTCGGTGGTCCCTTCGTCCTTCGTTGAATGAACCATCAACCCTGGGCTTCTCACCTTCGTCGCTTGGTCTTCCTCCAACCCATCCTCCCCTTCTGGGTTCGTCTTCACTACTGTCGTTTCCTTTTGTTCTGTCTTTTGGAGTTTTCGTCTGTACTTTGGACCGACAGATTAATATCGTGTCTGTAAGGTTAGCCACTGAGACTCAGTAGTCCCTTTCCAGTCGAACGTAAATCGGGTGCACACAGATTTTCGTCACCCCCACCTGTCGAGGGATCTCTCTCCGAACAGGTTTCGATACATTTGTCTTTAACTCGACACCGAGAACCTCTTCAACCCAACTCAGCAGCCTCTTTAACCTGTAGACATCGTAGAGTCACTCCTCCCCATTCGTCGCGGAAACTCATGTGTATGTACCGGTATACATCAACCTGTACTGATTTGAAAGTAAAGCAAAGTGATTATACGTAATCACGTGAGGACGACACAGGTCCGGCGTCCCTGTCTCCATCCTTTCGTAAAAGTAAGTAGGACACTGAACTGTGCGAGTGGCTTCGTCGCCGTGAACGGGTCGAGTCCCCTCGTACGTCGTCTTCCACCTCAAGGTCGGGAACCCCTAGCTTCCCACGTCCCTGTACCCTTGTGACGTGTCCGTACCCGACCCGGAGGGACAGGCGGACTGACGACCAACACCCCTACCTCGATGCGACCTCTCGGTCCCCCTTCGGACCCCTTTCTTGACCGAGGGAGACGTCGTGACACCCCCGTCTAGTCCCCGTCCCGTGGGAACACCCAGTCCCGGGACACACCCCCTCCCCTCGTGCGTCACAGTCAGTAAACATTCCCCGCCCGGGACGAAGAGGGCCAGACCGGACGTGTCTACCTCTGCCCGTCCACACTCGAGAGTCGAAACCCCCAAGTCCAGTGTAGGTCCGGGGAGACAGGGGGTACCTAGAAAAGGATCAAGTAGGGCTCCACCGGGGGAGAGCAATTGGGTCGAGTTGGGGTCACAGTGGAGGAGGCCCTCCGGAAGGGAGTGGTGGAGAAAGGGGGTCTGTAATAGGACGAACTAAAAGAACCGTGACAGAAACAGACTTGGACAGAGTGAACACTCAAATAGAAGACCCAACAACCCGTGGAGATCAGGTCAAATAACTGAACCAATCGTTCCTACTGTGCGAGGACACACTGTGTCCACCACCGCCACCACGAACTGAAAACTGGGGTACACCTCTGGACCTTTGTCCGACTCTCTCCTCTTGGAACGAGGTCCTGGAGGTTTCGGATGGTACTGGTGGGGGGTCACTCGCACGTGTCTCGTACGGGGTCCGTGTGTCCAGGGTCCCCTCTGGGGTCTACCAGTCTCCGTCCCAAGAACTACTCGTTTCCCCTACGGTGGGTCGATCCTTCACCGCCCCGAGACAGAGTACAGGAGACGTTTCGTAGACGAGGGAAGACCGTCTAAGACAGATCCGTAATTACGTGTGCGTGATGATAAATGTGGGGTCTGTCCAAAATTTTTACCCTTAACGAATCCGTTACACAGAACTCACACAGAATGTAGTCACAAAGAATAAGGTGTTTACTTGGTGTCAAGTCCCACGGTCGAAGACAACTACCTGAAACACACCAATGGTCCATAAACGAAAATACACCTTCGGACGTCCCTCGTAGCACATACGAACGGTAGAAACATACGGGAACACACTAGTTACTGATCTGAGTATTAACGATCAGCTTCGTATTCCGTGTGGAGACTCTATGACACCCAAGCCAAGGTCTGGTGCCTTTGTTTCACTCAGTATGCTAAAAAAACCAAAGGGTCACGTACAATTCAATACAAATGTGGTAGGACACCAGACAAAAAAAAAAAAAAATTATTTAAAAAAAATAAATACACCGACGGGGTCCAGAATCAAGGTCATGAGCCTTAGAAGCTAGAAACAACGCCGTACACTTTAGAAATCAAAGTCGTGCGTTTAAGAATCAACGTCGTACTCCCTGGATGAAGGGATTGGTCCCTAACTTGGCTCCGGGGGACGTAACCCTCACACTTGGTGGTCCGTTCAGCAGACCTCAGACAATTAACACATTATCATATATTTTTTCTTGTACGGGGTTGACTTTTATAAAATGACGGTTTTTTACGATCGGTAGAGACGACTCGGAAGTCACTGAGTATCATCATTATTGTTTCGAGTAACTAACGTCTAGTGGTATTGTCTGCATTATTATTACTTTCGAACTTTATCACGTTCTTAATGGTTTTATGCTGTGTCTCTGTGTTTTACTCGTCTACGACACCCTTGTCACCACAACTATCCGAACAAACTCCGTCCCAACAGTGTTTGAAAGTGAAACATTCTTCCCGTTATTTCGTTTCGAATTATTTTACTCCATACCCACAAAGAGACCACCAGGTCACCGATTCTGAGGTGTACGGGTTACGTCCCCCGGGCCCCAAACTAGGGGTCAGTTCCTTGATTTAAGGTGTACGCCGTTCATTCAAACGTGTGCGGGGTTGATTTTTCTAGGTGTCCGGTGTTGATTCTAGGTTCTAGGGTGCACGATGTGGATTCTGGGTCACGTCGGTTTATTTATTCATTTATGTATTATTTTTTATTTATTTTACTCCATACGGGACACAGGTAAAAATTTTTAAAATAAATAAAAATTTAACTTCCTATTAATCAATTCTCTTAACACAACCAAAGACGGTTTATAGTTGTATTTAGTCGGTATCTATATGCATACAGGGGGAGGGAGAACTTGGAGACACAGGTAAAAAAGTAAACGGAAAAAACCAATTCCATATTTAATATGAGTCGCGGTCCGTGTCGATAATCCACGACACCCCCCGCCCCACGAGTCACTCCAAAAGGGACCTAATTCGTGGCCACAGTTAGATGGGACTCTTTAAGTGTCACGGGTCGTCCCGAGATAGGACGGGGAAGGAACAGTGGGAGGGGGAGCGGGGTTACATCGGCGATAAGACTAGAGAATAGTGGTGCCTTAGGGAAACGGACAAAGACTCCAAAGAAGTCTACTTTAGTATGTCCGTCAACGGAAGACACAGACGTAGAGACCGAGTACTAGGACACAGACACTCCGAGTAGGTTCAACGACGTACATAGGCAGCGAGGAAGAAATAACGACGCTCCGAGGGTGACTGACTTATGTGGAGCCGTACAACACAAAAAGGCAAGAGGACACCTACACCCACCAAAGACCAAGAAACCAAGTTACTGAGTACTTATAAGAACGGGTACAGAAACCCACCTATACCGGCAAGGAAGAAAACCCATTTAAGGGTCCTCATCTTAACGGTCCACTTCCCTCACGGACACAAATGACCGAACATTTAAAACAGTTTGGCAAAAGGTCCTACCAACGTGACTTACAAGCGATCGTTTCAGATTCCTCAAGGTCAACGGGGTGTAAGACATCGTTACAAACCTTGACAGTCAGGAAATTAAAAATGATAAGATCACTCTCACGTCACCACGGAATAACACCAAAATTAAACGTAGAATTAAACTTAAAAGGACTACCGATCACCACTATCCGTGAAAAGACAAACAACTATTCGGTAGTCATATAGAAGTACACTTCACGGACATACCAAAAACGGTAAATTTTTAACTTAACGGAAATAAAAAAAATATTTAAACATCGTCAAGAAATATAAGACCTAAACTCAGGAAGTCACCTATATATATATAAATACAGGATATAGTATATAAACTAAGGTCAAACTTAAAATACAAAAGTGAGAAAAGAGGGGCAAATTTTAAAAAAAATTAAAACAAAAAAGAAAAAGGCAAAAAATAAAGAAAAATTTCCAAAAAACATGAAGACATAAAAAAAAGATTAGAAGAAAAACAGAAAAAAGTCAAAAGTGAAAGAATTACCATAGTAAACTAACTATTTGTCTTCGAGGGGTCATAATAGTTAATGAAAAGATCACAATAAAAAACATAGGTCAAATTCTTTAGAAAAAGATTGGGTTCCAATACTTGATAGGAGGTCACAAAAGAAAATCTTCGAAAGAACAAACATAGAAAGGGTAAATCCAGACATAAGGTAAAGTTTATTAAAAATCATACCACACACCAACCCCAGTTCTAAGTAAAAAGTACACCTACTGGTCAACAGGGTCGTGACGATGACCTCTCCAGGTAAGAAAGAGGTAACTTGACAGTCTCACGGAAATAATGGTGGTCCCCTGATATACATAACCCCAAGATACAGATGTACAATTAACAACTACCTACAACGGTCTCATGGGAGATCTTTCCAACACAGTTAATAAGAGGGTGGCGATCACACACTCGTACAGACAAATGTGCGTGGGAGGGGGTGTGAGTTACAATAGTTGGGACTTTACAAACGACAAACCTACCTACATTTTACTAGAGTGACATTAAAAACAAGCGAATAAGGACAATAATCACTCCACTCGTAGAGAAGGACATACAACCAGTAAAGCTAAAGAAGACACTTAAAAGGTAAGAAAACAGGAAAGGAAGGGGTCACCTAAGAAAAGGAATAACGCAATATTCTCTAAAATTATACAAAATCTACCAATATAACATAGACAAAATGCACAAAGTTTATGAAATAGTGTCCCCTACCGTTTGAGACCGGACAAAAACACTTATTTCAAAGCAACCTTGTGTCGGTACGGGTGAACAAATAGGCAAAAGACACTACCAAAAGTACAATATCACCGTCTCAACACACCCACCCTGTCTCTAGTACACCAAACGTATTTCCTTTTTTTTTTGAATGGTAAACAGTGAAATACCTTTTTCAAACGGAGTCAAGTCAAGTCAAGTCAGTGAGTCACCACAGACTGAGAAACTCTGGGGTACTTAGCGTCGTGCGGTCCGGAGGGACAGGTAGTGGTTGAGGGCCTCAAGTGAGTCTGAGTGCAGGTAGCTCAGTCACTACGGTAGGTCGGTAGAGTAGGAGACAGCAGGGGAAGAGGAGGACGGGGGCTAGGGAGGGTCGTAGTCTCAGAAAAGGTTACTCAGTTGAGAAGTGTACTCCACCGGTTTCATGACCCCAAAGTCGAAATCGTAGTAAGGAAGGTTTCTTTAGGGTCCCGACTAGAGGAAGTCTTACCTCACCAACCTAGAGGAACGTCAGGTTCCCTGAGAGTTCGCAGAAGAGGTTGTGGTGTCAAGTTTTCGTAGTTAAGAAGCCGCGAGTCGGAAGAAGTGTCAGGTTGAGAGTGTAGGTATGTACTGGAGTCCTTTTTGGTATCGGAACAGATCTACCTGGAATCAGCCGTTTCATTACAGAGACGAAAACTTATACGATAGATCCAACCAGTATTGAAAAGAAGGTTCCTCATTCGCAGAAAATTAAAGTACCGACNCGTATATTCAATTTATTCGTCCCACTGTTATATGTCGGAACTGCATGAGGAAAAGGATAAACCTTGGTCAGACAACAAGGTACAGGTCAAGATTGACGACGAAGGACTGGACGTATGTCTAAAGAGTTCTCCGTCCAATCCACCAGACCATAAGGGTAGAGAACTTCTTAACAGGTGTCAAAGAACACTAGGTGTGTCAGTTTCCGAAACCGTATCAGTTATTTCGTCTTTCTCTACAAAAAGATCTTGAGAGAACGAAAAAACTACTAGGTCACCTACAACCGTTAAACTATAGACCAAGGAGACGGAAAAGATTTTGGTCGAACTTGTAGACCTTCAAGTACCGAGTGCATAACGACTTCGGACCGAACCTCGTAAAATTCGTAATGAAATGATCGCACACTCTACTCACGTTAACACGCCATCAAACTCGTAAGAAACCGTAACGGAAAGAAACCATAACCTTACTTTTGACTGGAAAAGGTCAGGACACCGGTGACGACTCAAAAGGTTTAAACGACCGTCTAACTCACGTCGTGAAAGTGTCGTAGTAGAAAGTCCTAAACTTTGTCGAGTTGACCTTAAGGTAGTGGAGGTGATCGAAACAAGCATCGCTACGAAAGGTTCCGGGTGAACTGAAGTGTAAGGTCCTATAGACCGAAATACACTCACTAGTGTGGTAGCACTAATAGACCCAGTACTTCTAGAAAAAACATGTCAAGAAGACACATAAGCACGGTGGAAAAGAATTATAGAAGACGAAGACAATCCAGGTCTGTTAAAGACAGGAAATAGCTCGGGTAGAAACGTACTTTACAAGGGAACCATAGAGATTAAAAGAACTTCTCTAGAGATCAGAAAGGGTAAAACAAGAAAAGGAGATAAAGAAACGTAACTAGCGACTTCTGACGAAAGAATAGAGAAGAACGATAAGAGACCTTGAGACGTAAGTCTACGAATATAGAAAGGAAAAGAGGAAACGAAAAGAGGAGAGAAGAAAAATGTCGATAAACATTCCGGAGGGGTCTCTCGGTAAAACGAAAAAACGTAAAGAAAAGGTACCCCTACCAGAACTAGGGACAGAGGACATGTTACAGTGCTTGGAGTAAGGTATCAAGTAGTCCGTGAGATAGATAGTCTAGATCCGGGCATTTAGATAAAGAGTGAAGGTGACATATTAGTATTCCCTAAACTAAATCCAGTATGGACTTACCAGATCGCCAAAAGGGATGAAAGAAGTTAAACTCAGACTTAAACCATTATTCCTCAAGTACTAGCCTCGGTGTCAGTCGAGGGCCAGAACAAAAACGACTGACATATCTCGAAGAGATAGTAACCGACGTTTCTTATATTAGTTAGACTAAAGCCACAACTGGTACACCACTACAGGTACACATCTCAGAAGAGAACACAACAACCTTCTCCCACAAACGATACTGGCACGTAAAAGAACCGTTTTGAGATAATCAGAAACGGGACGAAGTAAGGCGTAAGGTTCCGGTTTAAACGGACAATGAGGTCCACAAAGAACTGAAGGATGAAAACGTAAGGTCAGGGGATATTACTTTCAAACGGATGAAGACGAAATAACGTTAAACAACAAACATATGATAACAAACAGAGTCTTTAAAACATATGTGAGTTAGAACGGTTGGAAAAAAAAAGAAATATCTAAAACCTAAAATATACAGAATATATTCTTCCAGAATGGATAGGACTCAATTGTTTTTATGGAGTATACAAGAACATTTCAAAAACACCAATAAAAACAACGTGAATACGAAAAAATAAGTGGTCCTAAAATAATAAATTTCAAAATACTATATAAAATGAAGTGGATCATACAGGTTTTATAATAAAAGTCACACGCTAGTTATATTTGTTAACTCCTCTATTATCTGTAAGAAAAAAGGTAAGTTATGGTACAGAACGTATTCAAAGGAAAACATATACCACACTCCATCCCTAGATTGAAATAACAAAGGGTTTACGTATCGTCTACAGAATTGTGGTAAATAACGGGTCAGGAAGACAAGAGGTACCTAGACTTTTCCGAAGAGATAGTATATGGTTCAAGGGAAAATATGGACCCAAACATGGACACAAGACTCCACGAGGTGTTTAGAAAGACAAGGACACGTTATGGTGTGACATATAACACTGGAGAACATCCCGACATGAGGTGAGTGGAAATAAGAAAATTTTTTAACAGATCCGATCAGAGGGTAAATATATTTGGATCTTGGTACACCGGTCCAAAGTATCTCTTTTCGTACAACCTTAAAGCTAACCCTAACGGTACTCAGTGTCCAATCGAGGTGTCCTACCCGTCCCGCCCCTAGCGGTAGAGACAAAATGTCTACTTCTTTAACTCTAGGTCTCTCCCCCTAACTGGCCGGGTTCCAGTGTGTCTGCCCTGTCCCACCTTGTCCTTCCATAGAATGGAACTAAGCAACTTGGTCATTTTAAGTCGAAAACATATAACTCGTGGACTAGACACGGCTGGTCTGCCACACGTCCGTGATCCCCACGACTCCGGGTCAGGAGTGGGACTTTCTCGAGGTCCGAGGGTCCCTTCAACCCACGTGAAAGGGGTTCTCGTTATTACCCTCAAACACGTCCCGGAGTCCGAGGCACTCCTCCCCCCTGGGACCTTGCAGGGAGTCACTCATCCACCCTCAAAAACACTCCTACGGTCTCCACCTCTTTCCACAGGGCCCGTCGCCCTTGTCGTACATACTTCCGGAACTTCGCTATTACCGACCGCCAAGGTCAGGACGGCACGGCGCACCGTCACTGGGGAGGGGAAGAGAGAAGACGTGGTAGTGGACACGTCTGTTCCCCTGCACCGAGACGGGGGGATGATGGTCGGCCTTCTCCTGCTGCTCTACGGGAAGTAGACGAGGGACAGCCCCCTGTTGCCGTAGTACCCGACGGTGCTCTAGGGAGGCGAGTTCCTCGTCCCGGCGCTCACGACGGACAGGTTCCTGCTGCAGATGCTGAAGCCCCGCCCGGCGGTCCTGGAGTTGCGGTCACCCGAGACACAGTTGACCTTGGCGATGATGTTGCACACGGCGTGCCCGTCGCGGTTGGGGGTGTTCCCGCGGTAGTTGAAACTGTTGTAGCCGATACGGACCTATCAGTAAAAGGTCCACTCCGGGAGCCCGAACCGTGGCCGGGGACACGACCCCCGACCCCCACCCGTCCCCACCCCCTCGTCGAAGTGGACCGTGAGACACGAGCCGCAAACGGTGGACTCAGTGACTCCAGACGGACCGGACGGCCGTGCTGTCCGTGATAGTGCGGGTACAAGGTCTATCTCGTTGACTCCAACCCTCTTTCCTGACATCCGGGAGCCCTCATAACGGACTTCAGAGACACGGAGTTAAAAGAGTAGAGATTCTACCCCCACCCTGAAGGGACCGCCAGGTCACCAATTCTAAAAGTGGAAGGGTACGTCCCCTACGTCCAAGTAAGGGACCAGCCCCTCGATTCTAAGGTGTACGGAACGTCGGTTTTTTGATTTGGTATTTTACCTTCATTATAACGTTGTCCAAGTTATTGCTGAAATTTTATCAGGTGTAGTTTTTGTTGAAAAAAAGTAAATTTTTTACCTCCAATATTGTCGAGGGAGGGGGACGGGGCGTTGAACTCACCGACTCTTCTTATTTGGTCTGTACTCGTCTCGGGTCACGCGTCGCTCACGGGCCAGTCCCAATGGAAGGACGACACCAACCTTCCTTCCTACCCCGTCCACGTCTCCCACCACCGACTCTTCGGCGACTCTCCCGACGAGACACTCGAAACGAGACCCCTCGCAGTCTTAGTATCTTCAGTCTCGGCTTCGACACTACACCAGTATCGGGTCGTAGACACAAACCTCTGGAAGGCCAAGGTTCTCCCCCTTAACGAGGCACGTTAACGGGTCTTCGGTTGTTCTGGCGTCACGACCCCTCCTGGGTCGTAAGTAGAACGGGTTCCGACGAGACGAAAAGGAGAGACTCTTTCACGTACCCCCTGTCTCAGTATGGTTCGAGTCGTGTCGGCGACAGAGACCGAGTCGACTCGACGCGGGGGTCGGGACGACCCGCCCGAGACAATTAGGGTACGTGACTTCTTCGTCGACTCCGAGTCTCTCACCGGGTCCCCCACTCGACCTCAACGTTGGGTCTGGGGAAGGGGCGGTGGACGAAGAAGGACAGGACGAAACGACACCTTCTGACTTTCCATCCCTCGAGACCTCGGTCTCCCTGGTCCAATTTTCAGGGACTAGGTGAGGAACGACCGACACACTGTAACCTGTTCACAGGATTAGAGAGACCTGGAGTCAAGGAGTGGACGTACAACCCCTACTCCTACGGACGGGTCACCTCGGGAGTCCTCTTCATACTCTCTCTTGTTCACATCACGGGGCCACGGGACCCCCTGGAGACAGACCCCGCGAGCGGAGCGACGGACGGAAAGGTCTCCGAGCCGGCAGAGTCGGACAGAGAGGACGAGACGAGACCGGCGTCCACTAGTGAGACCTTCCGACCCACCTCTAGTACATGATGCACTACCTACGAGTGAGAAAGATGTTGAAGTAGATAAAGTAGGACGAGTAGTAGCATTCACAGTTCCCTCGACCGCGAGAGGCCGTTCGAGGTCCTGGGTGCCCGGTCCCCTGGTCTCTCAGAAACCCTCAGGGGTCCCTCTGGGAGGTTCGGGTGTCTCGACTCACCCTCTCTCGTCCTCCCCGTCGAAAATTTACGTAGGCTCGGTGCCCACTAACTTCCTCGAGCAACCCCCACCGACGACCTCCGTAGGTAGCGAAGACTAACGGAAGTAAAGAGTAAAGACCCTTAACTTCAGGTGGGTCGCGAGCTCAAAGACACAGAACGTCAGAGACCCTTATGTAAGGAAATACTGGTATCGTCCCTACGTCGGGGGTCTACTTCGAAGAGTTCTCGAGGTCGTAGAGGGAGCAAAGGACCCCGCCCTTCTACTCTACGACACTTTGGCTTCGGACCCCACCGAAGGGTCCGTCTCAGACCTCCCCTCTGACTCGGACCCACACCCGGGGACCTCGAGGAACCTTAAGAACCTCCCTGGGTGCGGAGAGCCCGTAGAGACGGAACAACCCCTCTGAACCTCCACTTCCCCCCGAGAGAGATGGGGGTCTCTCCCGGGGAGACGACCGGTTGGGGAGATGAGGATGGTGTCAGAGGAGATTCGAATCTCGAGTAGGTGAGACAGGACGGACTGTCGGAGTCGGTGTTGTGTCAGGAGTTTACAGTTCCACTAAGTGAGGGTCCTCTCAGTGACGACCGAGGGACGACATTCCGACCCAACAGACCGAGGGACCACAATCCTCCCCCACGCGAACCGCGACGTGGGGGAGGACCCGACGACCCTGAAACTGGACCCCCAAGTCCTGTTCGATTCGACTCTGTGTGAGTGACGACCGAATCGAAGTTACGGAAGGAGCCCCACGACTTTACGGAAGGTATCCTTTGTGACGGCTATTTTCTTCTAGGGCCCGAAACAAATCGTAGGGGTGGGTAGGCGACCAAGCAAGTAAGGGGTCGTGAAAGTCCCTTCGGACGTGACACGGTCCGGGGCTCACGACCCACGGCTCGTCGCCTAGACCGGACGGGACGGGAGACCCTCGAGTGTCATAGTGACCCCTTTTGCCCGACGTCGTCCGTCCCCGGTCGGCGTAAAATCCTCGGCGGAGTTTTCCCTCGGGTTCTCCGATTACCTCAGGTTTCCTCCGAAGAGCGGGTCGGACCTCTTCCCTACCCCTTCACTCTCCAAAGGACCTCCTCCACTACGGCCTTAGTTTGGAATTTTCGATATTCCCCTTCTCGGTCTCCTTCGTGGAAAGGCCCGTCTCCCACAGAACATCTCTGGAACTTGGGTCTGTCTTAGGACGTCACCCCGCCTGAGACTTCGTGACCCCACCGCTCTCCTCGGAACTCTAGGTCCCTCTTCGCCGGTCTGCGAAGTAGACGAAGAGGACTACCTCAATCCTCACCCGGACCCCAACCGTTGAAAGCCGCACTAAGACCCGTCCGGGGAACCGAGGGTTCGAGTACCTCTTCACCCCTTGTCACCGCCGTAGACCAAGTGCCCGGGGCCCCTCCCAATCTCCTCTGTCCCGGTCGGCGGACGTGTCGAGGACCGCGTGTCACGAACGAGTCATTTGCACAGGGCGGCGATAACAACGACGTCAATAACCCGGGACCCACCACCGGGGTAGAGTCCCTCCGGTCCCACGACCCAACCGGTCCACGATCCTCCCCCCATCACTCGGGACCGGGCCGCCCCAGTGGACGGGTAAAGAGTCCACACCTGGGACTGGGAGTCTCTCCGCTCCGCGAACCGAACCTGGTGTGTCGGTCACTCCCAAGAGTCGGGATTCTGGGTCCAGGGGACGCGAGGAAGATCGACCTATTCAGGATTCGAGCAGACTCGGAAGACAAACTGTCCACCCCTTTTACCTCCAGGTCTCCCTTTACCCCACGACAGACCAGTGGGTCCCTGTCGCCGATGTCTCCGTCCGACTCGTCTCCGGCGGTTCACACTCGAGGGTCGCCCGTCCCAGGGGCACAGGGAGTGTGCCTGGACACCTCGGGCAGAGGGCCTTTATATCTCTCGTTTGCTCACTCCATAGAAGAATGAAATCTTCGTCCCCTAAAAGGGTCTCAGGAGACCCGGTCCTTCGGGGGATGTTGGGAGTGTGGGGTAGAGGGCTTGGGGTCGAGGGTCGGCACGACAGCCCCTCTCCTTCCTTCTCCCCTACTCCCTGGCTGACAGCGGACGTCCTTGGAAGACCACCCGTCGGACCTCCTCCCACGTTGTGGTGACGGAGAGAGTGACGTCGACTCAGACCAGGTTCCGAGTCGGGCACAGACCCTCCTCGGACTGAGACCTTTGACCCCGCCCTTCCCGGGGAGACGGAGACCACCGGGGACCTCGTCCCGGACTCCTGAACTCCATCGTCTTAAGGATTGGAAAGGGATGGTGGGGTGGGTTCGTGTGTTCCTTTGGAAAAGATTTCGTTTGGAGAGATCACCCTAGACACCCGGGTTGATCCCGGGTTCAGTTCCGGTATCGCTCCCGTCCCGACCCCACCCAAAGTCCCGATTGTCTCGGACGACCCAGAGACGGAGGGAGGGGACGGAGTTACAACTACAGGGTCCGCCCTCCCGTCGACACCAGTCCTAGATCCCCAGGCTTCGTCCACCCGAACCTTCGTCCGAAGTCCCTTCGTCGGAAGAACCCCCCGACGGGCCCGGTGGGGACAGGACCCGGGGTCGGAGGAGACCCTCGGTCCGGAGTCACTAAAAAAGAACAAGGATAGACACGGGCACGGAGAGGCAGAGAGACCCGGGAGGTGTGGGGCGGGGGAGGAGGGAGAGGGACAGGGGTGGGAGGGGGGTGGAGCAGAGGTACGGAGGGTGTGGGGGGTGGAGACAGGAGAGACTCGGATAGAGTGGGAGGGAGCCGTAGAGAGGAACGGAAAGAGAGACGTAGGGCGACAGAGACCGGCAGAGAGACGGACAAAGAACAGGCCCTAGACGGGACGGGAAGGAGACCAGGAGAAAGACAGAGACGTAGGGGAGACGGGGAGCGGGACGGAGGTAGGGAGGTAGAGGTGGCGAGAGAGAGGCGGGACAGAGAGGAAGAGGGAGAGGGTGGGAGGACGCCGGCCAGGGGGGGTGGGGGTGGGGAAGAGTGGGGTGGTAGGGGAGACAGGGACAGGAGAGGGCAACCAGTGTCCACCCGAGGAAGAAGTACTAGTTGGACACGGAGCAACAGTATCGCTGGGTCAAGAGCCTCTGGTTCGTCGCCCTCGTGGCCGACTACGACCTCGTCGCCGTCGCGATGGACAGGAGGTCGTGCCACCGGTCGATGCGACTCGGGCCGCTGACGATGCTCCTCTAGAAGGTCATGCAGACGGTGTAGGACGCGTTCCGGTTCGCGGCGCGGGACCCGGAGATGGTCCGGGACGCCTCGGCCGCGGTCCGGGGCCCCTGCGGGCCGAGGCGGTGGGGGTCCGGGCCGCGGTTCCTCGGGTCCGTGATGTCATTCATCGCCCCGGAGGTCCCACGAGGTCGGTCCGGACCACACAGAGGTCGACCCCTGAGTCTTCGCCGTCAAACTTTTGCACCGGACAGGGAGGTCGTGTTCGTCTCCACAGGTAGATCAAGTCTTGGACCCGGAAGGGGTCCTCGACGTCAGACGTGAGAGTCCAGGGACAGAGGAAAGGGCTGGCGGACGACCCCGGAACGGACCGGACCGGGACCTGAACCCCCCGGATCGGGGTGGGACCGCCTTAAGGGCAGACTGGGGTGCACACGTGTCCTGAGTCCGAGATGGCACCCGAGGTACGTGTCTTGCTACTTGTCGAGAGACAGGAAACAACAAGGCACCGAGTCAACACAGACTGAGACGTTGGGACACCTGACGTCGTGTGGTCCGAAGGGACAGGAAGTGACAGAGGGCCTCAAACGAGTCTTAGTACAGGAAAATCAGTCACTACGGGAGGTTGGTAGAGTAGGACACAGTAGGGGAATAGGGGGACGGAAGTCAGAAAGGGTCGTAGTCCCAGAAAGGTCACTCAGTCGAGAAACGTGGTCCACCGGTCTCATGACTTCGTAGACAGGAATCAAAAGTCAAGTCCGCGAGTCAGTACAGACTGAGAAACACTGGGGTACCTGACGGCGTGCGGTCCGGAGGGACAGACAGGTAGTGTTTGAGGGCCTCAAGTGAGTCTGAGTACAGGTAGCTCAGTCACTACGGTAGGTCGGTAGAGTAGGAGACAGTAGGGGAAGAGGAAAACGGGAGTTAGAAAGGGTCGTAGTCCCAGAAAAGTTTACTCAGTCGAGAGGCGTAGTCCACCGGTTTCATAATCTCAAAGTCAAAGTTGTAGTCAGGAAGGTTACTTGTGGGTCCTGACTAGAGGAAATCCTACCTGACCAACCTAGAGGAACGTCAGGTTCCCGGAGAGATCCCAGAAGAGGTTGTGGTGTCAAGTTTTCGTAGTTAAGAATCCGCAAGTCGAAAGAAATATCAAAAGGAATCAAAGGGAGTATCAAAAGGAATTAAAATACTTTGATATTTTAGGGAAAGGCAACGTCCGGTAGGGGGGAGGGACGGGGGCGGGCACCGAAGGACGACGATGGACGGACGGACGACCGTGTGGACTCGTCCGTACAGCCCGTGGAGTGTGTGACACTAGACGAGGACGGAACCCCGGTAAAGAGAACGAGCTAACATCTGCCAAGGTCTCCCAATCGGGGAATCCGAAGTTTCCCAAAAGGTAAGTAAAAGAGTAGACAAGATCTTTTGTCAGAATTCTTCCCTCGTCTCATTATAGCCGAGGACACAAGTCTACCCTCACGATTCCAGACCTCCCTACTTCCCTCAGTGGGTTCCAGTGTGTCACACAGTCCCTGTAGTCTCAATGGCCAAGACAGCGAGGGGCGAGGGGTGGTGGGTCCCCCTGTACTTGGAGAGGCCATTCTCCTCCGCTTCCTCGGTGTCCTCCACTCGGGGTGGGGTCCGGGTCGGAACGGGGGATCAACCACGGTCACTCCTTCCGTCGGTCGGAGTCCTGACGTGGGTCCCGTCGCCGTGGACCCTGGGACCGGCCGGGCCGAGGAGACGCCGAGAGGCCGGAGGTAGGTTCCTCACTCCTACTCCGGTCCGGGACACCTCAGTCGGTGGGGTTCGGGGCGAGGACGGTGAGAGTACAAGACCCTTAGACTCTACGAGTCTCTGTTCGACCTCTTAAGTAGGAGTCCCGTCGGCGGGTGGGCAGGGGTCCGCGGTCGGCAGGTCCGCACCAGAACCTCCTCCGAGGTCCACCGGGCACCCGACCGGGTCGTGCACCGGCTCCCTCGCCCCCAGACCGGTTCCGACCGTGGGGCACAAGGACCTACTACACCCCTCCCACAAATGACGAATCCCTGAAGGACGACAGCGGGTGATGAGAGAGGGTTCTTTAACACACGTCTCTTCGGGATCTTCCGAAGACCTCCCTCCAGCAGGGGACGGGACCCGGAGGCACGGAGGGAGTTGAGGAGGGAAGGAACCCTTTGTTCGGAATCGCCCCCGCTGGGGTACGTATCGACCCGACCTTTCACGAGACCAGACTGGAGGCTACGACTCCACCCGGGTGGGGACCGTCGGGGTGGCCAGATCTCCCACTCACTCAGTCTCTCGGAACAGGTCTCCATAAACCATCGTTCACACCTTTACTTCCCATCTGTAAAGTCCGAAAAGAAGGGGAAATTGCAATATATATAAAACGATGTGTTCGTTTTGGGCAAATAAGATCCTTTTGTATCTGTTTATATTTCTTCCTTGGTTTGGAGGGTCTACCTCGGAGAGACTGCGAAGAAACTTTACCAAGTGCCTAGTATCTTGAACCTAGGTTATGACCGACTCAAGGAGTGGAGAGGCCCCTATCGGGACCCTACTGTCGAGGACGGGGATGGTGCACACCCCTGGAGGGCGGGCGAGGGGTCCCGGGTGGAGCTGAGTCGACACACCTCCCCTCGGACCGCCACCCCTCTCCACGAAGATCTTACTCCCAAAAGGAAACGGGTCCCGAGGACGGAGGAAGAAAGGACCTACGGTATCTGGGGTCCTTTTAACTCCTTGCAACTCCGGTGGAACCGAAGAAGACTCCCCATAGACGGGAGGTGTAGTCGGAAAAGTCGGTAAAAGGTCCGAGGTACTACGGCACTTCGTTTTGTCACCCCTGCCCGACCCCTGCCTGATTAGAGCCCCCAGTGTCCCGTCCTTCACTACCTCGTTCCTGTGAGGAGTCCCGAGTAGACGTAGAATTGGTTATCTCGGGTAGGGACACCGAGACACCCCACCCACGAAGACTAGGGACGAAAAGAAGCCCCCGGTCCTTTCGGGTCTTCCCCTTCGTGCAAAGGGGTCCTTGGTGGTCGGCAGGAGGAGGTTCGACGCGACCACCCAAGGTCCGTCTGAGACCCGAGTACGCCCACCACTGGGTCCAAAACGGTCTGGCTGACGTCCACCCCTGACGGAGGACGTACTGGGCTCCGGGGCTGGGACTGGGGACGAAGGAAAGGTCTCAATACGGGGGCTGTGTCGGGGGACCTGGGCTGCGGGGTGTGCGACCACGTCGGGCAGAGACGGTACGACCGGAGGCTGGGACTGTCGACGGGGACGACGGTCGTGCTGTGGCCGGCCACCGGGAGTCCGGGCCCGTCGTCGTCGCTGAGTCCGGTCCTCCCGAGCCCGAGGTGCGTGTGCCCCCAACCGCTCCCACTTCGGCCGTGCCTACACCGGGCGTGGTCGCTCCTGCCCCGGAGGAGCCTCGACCCCTTCCTCCTACTCCTCCCCGGCCGGCTGCCCCGCCGGGCCGACACGCTTCTGGACACCGCCCTCTGTGCTCGGTTCGACGCCCCGTAGCACCTGTCGTTCATGAAGTTGGCCCCGTAGTACTACCGATAAGACCAGTTGTGGCAGTCGTACCCGTAGCTCGTGGTAGTCGTCCGGTCACCCCTCGCCCCGCCATCCCCCCGTACCCCGCCCGACCGTGCACACACGGGCCCCGGACCGCGTGTGGGCGATACACAGACAGAACAGGACCCAGGGTAAGTCGGTGCACTGGAGTCACGGGTCGGGTCCCGATCCGTACCTCCTCCGTCTCGAGTCCCACCTACTCACTGGGTTACCGGTGGACCCCACTCTCGGTCCCCCTCGTGAAGGACAGGGAGAGTCGCACCTGTGGACGAGTGGGTGTCGGGTAGGGAGCGATCAGGGACGACTTAGGACTGAAGGCACGGAGTGGAGACATGGGCTCGGAAGGACAGAGAAGAGAGGTTTTGGGGCCTTCACCAGAAAGGTCTCCGACCCTCACGGGACCGGGGTTTGAAGGTGCTGGAGACAACGGGAACCGTGTTTTACGTCTGGAAAAGTGGCTACCAGTTTCGGGGAACACGAGATGGGTACTGTGTGGAAGTCGTCCACCCCGCAGGAGGATAGGGACTGGGGGTGGGGTTGAAGGAGGGGGGCAGGTGACGTCGGGGTGCCGTGACTCCCGGGGACACCCCAACGGGACGACGGGGGCAGAGGGAAGAACCGGCTTGGACACCGAAGAAGACGGAAGTCGAGACCTCCGTACCCCCCGTCTCTGGCACGACTGTCTCCACTTACCACCCAGGGTCCGGGGGACGCGGTGCTCCCCATGACGGGTCCCAAATCTCCACTCCGTTCAACCTGTACTGACTCGCTGAAGTGAAAGTGAAAGGGAAAGTACGTAACCTCTTCCTTTACCGTTTGGGTGAGGTCACGAGAACGGACCTCTTAGGGTCCCTGCCCCTCGGACCACCCGACGGCAGAGACCCCAGCGTGTCATCCTGTGCTGACTTCACTGAATCGTCGTCGTCGTTCAAGTCTCTTTCCCAGGGGGTTCCCCCCCATCGACGGGTACCCCCGCCCCTGCCGATGACCTTCCACTGTCCTCGTGTCCCTCCTACACACCATGATCTCCCATAAATACCCCCGCGTCCTGCCTCCCGATCCCCCAATCGTGTCTACAGAGGTATCGAGTGTGAACCGACTGTCGGACCTGTTCAGTCAGGTGGGGACCGAGGAAAACCTTTTTGTAGTAAAAGACCGAGGGTATCAAAGAGTCGACGATCCACCCCAGGGAGGGAATTGGACGTGGGGTCGACACATCCTTGAGACAGATCCTCGGTCTCCCCCTCCGACCTCCGGGTCCCTCCCCCGGAGTTCTAGGGTGTCCGTGACTGGGTTCTAGGGTGTCGGTCAACCCCAGTCTAAAGTAGGGGGTACCCCAAACTTGTGGGGGAACCGAAGGGTCACCAGGAGAAAGAAACCGGGGGGCGGGCGGGCGGGTGTCGTGGGGTCCCGCCCGGGGTGAGAGTAAAGGCAGAAGTAATCGGGTGGTCCGTGTCCGAGGTAAGTTAAATGAATTTACGCCGGGGACCCCGACGGTGGCGTGAGACGAACCTCGACGGGCAAACGGTCGGTAAGGTCGAATTAATACTCCCAGAGACCCCTCCCGGCCACCCCTCCGAAAGACGTTCCCATTTCAACCACTCTGACCGTCGGACCTGGGGGAGCGGAGGTCAGATCAGAGGACCGGAAACAGACTGGGTCGCAGGGGTCCCTTCCGGGGCGTCACTTGACCACGACGGCCTAACGATCGAGATCGAAGACCTACTCGTCGTGGGTCCCATGGACAGCGTCAGGGCGGGGTGGTCCCGGACTCGTACCAGGGACGACCGCCGAACACCTTGGTCGAACGTCCTCGGGTAAAAGAGTCTAAGGTCCTAAAACGTTCGGGGGGGAAAGTTTGCCAAACCGGTACCTTCCTCCCCATAAGTGGGGCACCTTTGACGGGATGCGACGTTTAGTCCCGATAAAAGAGTCTCCGGACAAACGATGACACGGTGACCAAGGACGGAAGAGTCGGTAGGGAGGTTCGGTTGTGCCACCGGCGTCGAGACTGGAGACCCAGGTCGAAGAGGGAGAGGGACGTCGGGGTCTGAGTCCTGTCCGGTGCCAGGGACGAGCTCACGAGAACCCCAGAGGGACGGACCAGACCGGGCGGAACAGGAAGACGGCGTAGGAAAACCCGTTTGTGAGGTCGGAAGTCTACCACCCCTCCCCCGGAGAAGAGAAACCACGACGTCCGGGGGAAACCAGTCTACCGCCCTCCCCCCCAGAGAAGAGAAACCACGACGTCCGGGGGAAACCAGTCTACCGCCCTCCCACCAGAGAAGAGAAACCACGACATCCCGGGGAAACCAGTCAACCACCCCTCCCCCGAGAAGAGAAACCACGACGTCCGGGGGAAACCAGTCAACCACCCCTCCCCAGAGAAGAGAAACCACGACGTCCGGGGGAAACCAGTCTACCGCCCTCCCCCCAGAGAAGAGAAACCACGACGTCCCGGGGAAACCAGAGGGGTGACCCCACGGGAGTGACCGTGGGAGACGGGGAAGTGTCCTAGGAGGGACCGGAGGAGCAGGTGTTCGTCTACGGGACTGAAGTACGGGAAAGGGAGTATCCCTAACCGAGAGACCGAGGATGATTCGCGGTCCGGGACTCGGTCGGACCACATGACTTAAAAGTGGTGGTAGGAGTCGTCCATAATTGTGGTGGACGGGGTGGGGGGTTGGACTGCTGAAGGTGGCCTTACGACTTTGGACGACGAAGTAGGGGACCAAGACGACGGCGGGTCGTCCCATTGGAACCCGTTCAGTGAACCGGAGGAAGTCGGTCATCGGGGCAGACCTTCACCTGTGTGCTTGGAGAGGAGGGTCTCGTCGACCCTCCCAGTTTACGCAATTCCTCGGACCGCGTATCAGGCACGGGAGATCAATCCTTACCAAACACTTGAAAACAGCCTTGGAATATGGTGGGAACCCCGAAGGGAGTATCGAGTCAACCATTTCTTAGGCGGACGTTACGTCCTCTGAGGCCAAGTTAAGGACCCAGCCCTTCTAGGCGACCTCTTCCCTATCCGATGGGTGAGGTCATAAGAACCCGAAGGAAACACCGAGTCGACCATTTCTTAAGCGGACGTCACGCCCTCTGGACCCAAGCTAGTGACCCAACCCTTCTAGGGGACCTCTGCCCTTTCCGATGGGTGAGGTCATAAGACCGGACCTCTTAAGGTACCTGTCCGGTACCCCAGTGTTTCTCAGTCTGTGCTGACTCGCTGAAAGTGATGTGGTGGGAACCCCACTCAAATGGGTCGATGGCAGACCTCGAATTTTTTTAATAATTCCTTCTTCACTCCCCCTCCCTTCTAAAAATTTTTATAAGAGAAATTTCGTCGAGCCTCGCCGTCGGTAACAAACCGCCTCGAGGTGTGTCCCCGACGAGCACCCCGCGCCCATCGAGACGAGGTGCGGGGAGCGAGGGTAGGGTCTGCCACGACCGTCCTTCGCTAGGCGGGGGCTCAGATAAAACTCGTTGAGGGTAGACTCCACCACGGCCATCTCTCTCTCCACCGGGTCCCGACGGTTCCCCGTCCCTCTCTTCGGCCCTTACCCTTCGTCTCCGGCCCCTCGCGTACGTCGGGCAGGGGACGTCCCCTCCCCTGCTCTCCCCTCCGCAGGACCCCCCAGGGAACATACCGGGGCCGACGTGTGGGACGTCCGCCGCTCGAACCCCACCAGTGGCCCACCGTCCCCACCGTCCACTGTCGTACTGTCTCCAGTCCACAGTGAAGGGAAAAGGCAGACACTTCCCCGGTGGGGACACACCAGTGTCCCCGAGTCTACTCTCCACTCTGCCCCCACGGGTGCCGGAGATCCACGAGTGACGACGGTTCTAGTGCTTCCTGACAGCGGTCCAAAGAGTACCAGTACCTATGGGGCACGTCCCTGACCGGACCCTCCTCCACTGGCCCTTTTCGTCCTCAGTCGGTCCGTCCCCGGACACACACTGGGTGCTCCGCCAGTCTACCACGACTTCAGACGAGGGCTGGGCCGCGTCGGGACCGCCCCTCCCCCGGGTCTTGGCAGACCCTGCCTCAGACGCACTGTCCGTCCACCCACCCCTACCGAACCCGTCGGTCTAAGGAGGCAGCAGTAGACGAGAGGACACAACAGTATAGAGAAGGACCATACTGGAGTGCCGTCGGGGACCCCTTCCGCCCCGCTCACAGAACAGGGGTGACCCGTCCACCCCTTTGACTCCGAGTCTCTCCACTTGACCGAACGGGTCGCACCGCACCACACTGACAGTCGTGACCCGAGGCTCTACGACTCCAACTTAACCTCCAAGGTCTTCCGACTATCCTCCACTTCCCCTCCGTGACGAGAACCCTCCCCCGACAGAGTCGGGGTGGCAGAGGACCGTGAGAGAACTGGTACGGGTACTGAGGAGGGCTCGACCCGTTCCGGAAGGACTCTGATCTCCTACCAGTGGTACAGCCTGTTGTGTTTCTCCTAATCTTCGATGGGAGTACCAGGTCACCAATTCCGAGACGGAAGGCTACGTCCCCCGCGTCCAATCTAGGGACGAACCCCTTAATTCTGGAGTATACGGCGTCACGCCGGTTTTATCTTTTTTCTCCCAGTCCAACTTACCTCACGTTCCGTCCCCACGTCTTTGGGAGGGATCTCGTCCCGACTGGGGTCGACCCCATACAGGTGACCGAGATCGAGGGTCCCCTGTCGTAAGTTCCGGAGGTTTAGTCACCTACCCAGTCTTATCCAAAATAAGAGAAAAGTTGTCAGGACAGTTCAGTGACGGTTGGATCTAGACCCCACTGAGATCCTTCTCCTTCTACCCTATCGAATCACGGACTGTAAGGTCGAGAAACCCCCGAATCCCCTCTCTGTGTGGTTGTACCCGACGTCAGTCCCTTCCGAAGGACCTCCACCACCGTGACCTTTACCTAGGACTCCCTACTGACCCTAAAGTCATCTGTCTCTTCTCTGTTTACGTCCGTGGTCCTTGTATCCATAAGGATACCTTCTGGGAGGACTCGGGAGTTCCACGTATACGTGTCCGGTCCCGTTTGTCGGGTCCTCCGGGCCCCCGCCAGGTAAGTACTTCCCAGAACTCTGACCGAAATAGGAATCCCGTCACCCCCTTCCCCCGTATCTTCCGAATATTCGTCCCATCACTCAGACAACTTGATCTCGGAGTTCAGTCTTTCCGTCCCTCCACGTCCGTGGACCTGGTACTCCTCCATAGCCCGGTCTCCCTCCTCTGGACCCAAACTCTAGACTAAGAAGACGACTGACACACACCGGTCCCTTCAGTGAGAAGGAGAGACCCAGAGTCCAAAAGACCGACAGTTTACCTCGATGATATCCTATAACAAAATCGGAACTCCCTTATTAAGTACCTTTCACGAATCGTGGTGGACCGTGTACCCCTACAAAAGTTGTGGTCGACCGTAACAACAGCACCCCCATTACGACCCGAGCTCCCCAAGGACCCCCCGTCGAATCCAAGGACGGGTCGACCCGGGAACAGACGGGGACGTCGGCCGGGAGGGTTCGGACCGCAGATAGCCCCCACTCGACCGGCACGGGGACGGGGGCAGAGGGAGACGAAGACCGGAGAGGAGGTCGAACGTCGGGGGGAGTAGCCGGGAGGTAGGAGGGAGGCGACCACATTGGACCAAAAAGACGGGAAGGCGTGGGGGAGAAGGGGACCCACCCAGAAGCGGTAGAGGTCGGCGGAGAGACGTCGTAGAGGCAGACAGACAGACGGAGTCGTGCGAGTGAACGACCGAGACGGAGACTGAACGGGTCACAGCGCTAGCGTCAGAAGTAAGACACAAACAGAGACAAAAAGAGAAACAGAACAGAGAGGTGTGGGGCGCAAACGAAGAGTGAGGGCCCAGGTATAACCAGACAGACAGGTAGACGCAAAACTCAGAGGGAGACAGGTAGAGAGACTGCCGACGGGACAAGGAGAAGGTACGGAGGGGCGAACCAGAGAGTGAGTGGCACAGATCCAAACAGGTGGACAGACAGAGGGTCTTTTTACGAGCGTCCTCACTACCTACCAGGTAATCTTTTTCTAATTGTCCACACACGAACTGATCTCTTTGTCGACAACGCTCCCTCCTCCCCTACTTCGCCCACTGGAAAACCCCTCTCGGCCCGCCGTCCGAAGGGTAGCCAACACCCACCCGCCCGCACACACGCCACGTACCGGGGCTCACCCCACTAACGACAGTGCCTGACAGTCGTCGGTGTAGAGAGTAGAGGGAAAACCGCCCGACCCTTTAACCACTGAGAGTTCTCGTAGACCCGGGACCGAGTCGGACCCTACGACCCGGGGTCGGGGAGGGCGAGACCCCCGGAGAGAGTCCCAGGGTGAGGGGAAAGCCCTGGTAAAACACTCAGTCTACATTAATGTCTACCTTTACCACGGAAGAGGAAACTAGACCGGAACTCTCCTCGACCGTCAAAATAATCTAAAGGGTCCGTGGTTCGCCCTTCGTCTCCCAACCCAACGATAAAAAAAGAGAAGAGGAAAACTGGGTTCACCTCAGTTTCAGTCCGGGACTCAGGGACAACGAGACACCCTCTCCACCCGGTCTCGCCCGCCTGGACTATAACCCTAAAGAGGGTAGAGGGAGGGAGCGAGGTCGACCAGGGAGACGGACCTGTGGAAGAGAAGAGGGACAATGGGTGAGGGGGAGAACCGAAACTCGAGAGGAACTCTACAGTGAAGAAGGTCCTTCGACGAGGTCTGAGGTGACTGGGATACCGGATTTGGTGGAAGTTGAAGGGGGACAAAAATAGTGGACGACTGACCAAACTATTCGACGTGCTTACCGAAACGGTCACCTCGGACGTGAAGAGTTCCCGTCCTTCTTACAGTGCTAACCGAATGGTGGTGGACCGGACCCATCGTATTCGGGTCGGGAACTGGCTGCGACCCCTCTCGGACGTTGTCACCTGCTCGTTTACCTACCTACCTACTCAAACCCCCACCCGCACCCCTGACCCTCGTGTCAAACTTCAGACTGAACCACCGAGACGGTGTCGGAACGGTCCACTGAGTCGTACCGTCAAGGAAGAGACTCGGAGTCAAAGGAGTAGACATTTTGCCTCTACTGTTGTCACCGGAGCGTCCCACCGACTCCACAGTCATTAACTCAACCCCAACTCGAGTCCGGACTGTTTACCGGGAAAGGACGACGTACTAAACCCATCCTTGTTGGACCACCAACAAAATGAGTTGGCCACCACTCATTTCTGGACTGTGAACTGGTCAGGACCTTCTTGGTCCCCTCCGCTCTCCCCACCTCTCTCTTCCCCGACCTCGGGACAAATCGGGAGGGGAGTGAGGTAGAGGGTAAAATACCTACTCCTTTGACTCCGGACCCGTCACTCCCACCTGAACGTCGGGGTGGGGGTCAACACCGATATCCCATCGAACAAATTATGTGACCGTAAGGAGCCGATCAGGGTGCACATCCCCACAGTGCACGACGATTATGAATCGTCCATACGTCGAGGTCCCCGTCTCCCACCCAGACACCTGTCTCCCCGATCAGAGAGAGACTCATCGACCCTGAAACTGGAAGTCCCCGAAGGGAGTACCGAGTCGACCATTTCTTAGACGGACGCTACGCCCTCTGGACCAAAGTTAGGGACTCAGTCCTTCTAGGGGACCTGTTCCCTTACCGTTGGGTGAGGTCACAAGAACGAACCTCTTGTGGTACCTGTCTCCTCGGACCGCCCGATGTATGTCAGGTACCCCAGCGTTTCTTAGCCTGTGCTGACTCACTGAAAGGGAAACTGGAAGTTGGAGAGACCCACTTCATTCGGGGTGACTGGCCCACCAGGTCACATGACTTTCGGCACCACCGTGTACCATCCCCGTCCCGGAGACAGACGGGAAGTGTCGCGACCACCACAGTCGGTGGGTGTTAGAACTCTTCCGTTAACGATTCCTTCCTTCCTCCAGCCCCCTCCCGACGCTTCCAGTCTCGGAACCTCAATCCGACGGACCCAAGTCTAGGTCCATGATCGACACGTCGGAGTCCGTCCCCTGACCGGAAGAGACTTGGACAGAGGAGTAGACGTATTACCCGAGAAGTCAAGTTAAGTCAACGAGTCAGTACAGACTAAGAAACGCTAGGATGCCTGACGTCGTGCGGTACGAAGGGACAGGTAGTGGTAGAGGACCTCGAACAAGTTTGAGTACAGGTAGTTCAACCACTACGGTAGGTTGGTAGAGTAAGAGACAACAGGGGAAGAGAAGGACGGAAGTTAGAAAGGGTCGTAGTCCCCGTAAAGATTACTCAGTCGAGAAGCGTAGTCCACCGGTTTCATGACCTCAAAGTCGTAGTCAAGAAAGTTAGTTATAAGTCCTAACTAAAGGAAATCGTAACGGATCAACCTAGGGGAACGTCAGGTTCCCAGAGAGTTCTCAAAAGAGGTTGTGGTATCAAGTTTTCGTAGTTAAGAAGTCACGAGTCCGAAGAAATACCAAGTCGAGAGTCTACGTATGTGCTGAGGACCTTTTTGGCATCGAAACCGATCTGTCTTGAAGTAGTCGTTTCACTACAGAGACAAAAAATTATACGACAGATCCAACCAGTATTGAAAAGAAGGTTCCTCGTTCGTAGAAAATTAAAGTACCGTCGTCAGTGGTAGACGTCACCAAACCCCCGTGTTCTGTTATTTCAGAGAGTGACAAAGGTGACAAATGGGTAGATAAACGGTACTTCACTACCCTGACCTACGGTACGTACTAGAAACTAAAAACTTGCAACTCAAAAATCGGTCGAAAAAGTGAGAGGAGAAAGTGAAAGTCGTTCTCCGAGAAATCAAGGAGAACCGAAAGACTGTATTCCCACCACAGTAGATTTATAGACTCGAATAACTATAAAGAGGACCGTCAGAACTAAGGTCGGACACGAAGTAGGTCGGACCGTAAAGTGTACCACATGAGACGTATATTCAATTCATTCGTCCCACTGTTATAGGTCGGAACTGCATGAGGAAAGGGTCAAACCCTGGTCAGGCAACAAGGTACAGACCAAGATTGACAACGAAGAACTGGACGTGTGTCTACCCGAGAACACTTCCTGATTCACTGTACCATGAATACTTCACGTGTCCTGTCCTGGACGTGTGTGAGTGATTTACCCAATCCCAGCACCCGTTTGTCCCTAAGGCGTCAGTGACCAAACGGAAAGACAGAACGAGAGACAGATTGGCACACTGGAGTCCGACGGAAGACTCGGAACAGAAGGAATAGACATTTAACCCACAGTATTACACCGGGAGTCACTCGTCATGTCCGTAGTAACGGGTCAACTACCCTCCAGCCGGGGTACACAAGAGTAGAGTCATCGGGAGAACCCTGTCGTCTCTACTACGTCTCCGGTTCACGTCCCCCTCCCACCTCCAGGTTGCTCCTGTGGCTGGACGTCCGGTACCCCGGTCCCACCGTCTCGGTCCGGGAGGGACCCCCAAACTCTCGAGTACCCACAGGTCTCACCCCCTACGTGCCGACGGGAGACCGGACTGGCCCAGGGACAGGGGACGGGGTTGTAGGGGTGTCGGACTCCTCGACTGGTTGTAGGACCTCTAGACGTTACACCAGAAGTGGTCGTACAAACGGGACCTCTACGACGACTTCGACCGACGGAAGCCCGAGAAGCTGATGGACGCGTTGGGGATGTTGTAGAAGCTGTCGTAGTAACAGTAGTAGTCCACGACTGGGGTGGAGGGGTCGGACGTCTGAATCTTTATCTCGCTCCTCCCTCCCCCTAATTTACGTGACTGGGGTCGGTCATTTACTTCGACAACAACAAGCCAACGAGTCAGTACAGGCTGAGAAACGTTGGGCTACCTGACGTCGTGTGGTCCGAAGGGACAGGAAGTAATAGAGGGCCTTAAACGAGTTTGAGTACAGGTAACTCAGTCACCACGGTAGGTTGATACCTACATTTACTTCATGTATTCTAGTTTCCTTCAGTTAATATGACTTTTGGTCAATCCTTTTATAAACTTTTACATATTAAATTGTTATATCTACACGAAGACCCACTTACTTAATTTATAGTTCTAGTTATCATCACCCAGGTATTGTTGGTGAAAGGTCTCTTTCCTACTCGCATTGATTGCAGACCTTTATAAACATAGTCGGTAGTGCACCATCTTTTGGTGGTCACTAAAGCTAACCGGTGTCCCAGTATCCCTGACGATTAATTAAGAGCCGACAAACAACAACTGGAAGTATTAATTTCCTTACAATTTAGAGTTTTTCTCCAGTCGCTATAAGTACCCGACATCTGAAGAACTTCCCCCGCCAGGCACCTTGGGTCCAAGTCTCGGGACCCAAATCCCACGGTCCTCGGCATCGTTGCACCGTCTGTCGTAGACCACCCACTTGCTCACATACTTGCCTTGCACACGGAGAGGCAGAGGGGCCGGGGCGAAGAAGGAGACGGGAGCAGGGCGACTGGGGAGGACGGAGAGAGGGGAGGGGCGGGACGGACGACCGGGCCGGCGTCGTAGACCCTCTAGCACCCCGTCCGCCTGCCGCCCGACAGCCACGACGCCTGAAAGGCCGACGACGCCCACGACTTCGACCACGCGAAATACGGGCGCGACGCCGCGGTCGAGCACCACGAGTACTTCTGGTACCTGTTGCACCGGTGGAAGACGTACGACGAGTACGAGAAGTAGAAGTAGAAGTCCACTCGGGACGGATGGGACCGCGGTGTGGGCGCCCCAGACGATCCCGGCACCCGTCCCCGGACCCCCTCACACTGACTCGAAGAGGTGCGTCGTGGGGTCTGGACCCACACTTAGGACTGTGGCAGTGAAGTAGGGACCCGTTTAGGACGGGGAGACTCGGAAGTAAGAGACCCGTTTAGGACGGGGAGACTCGGAGTCACAAGTGTAGACATTTTACCCTGGTTGAGACCACGAAGAGGAGAATTCACCCGACAAGACTCTTACTTTGTCCCACCCGCCTGTCTCTCGAACCACACACACACTCGGGGAACTCGGTGGAGGTAGGAAGGGGGTCGTAGGAACCCTACGTGTAGAAACCGACGTTTAAGTCGGACGCGTGCCTGTGTCCTCTGTGCCAGGGACTGTCCTTCTTGAAGCTAAGGGACGACACCCGGTAGCAGTGCCACAAGGTCCACTCGGGGCCGGACACAGGTGTCCACAGACAGCGAAAAACCTCCACAGGGGTCGGAATCTCTCAGACCCCTTCTCGTCTTCGGACGTTCCTCCGGGGAGTTGGGGTCGGAGGTCACCGGTCTGACGGAGTCGAGACCGACACTCTTGACCTGACTGGCGGGTCTCGGCCAGGGACACGCAGGTGAGGACGGGGCTCTGAAACCCCAACTAAGAAGGGACTTTGGCAAAGGAGTACCCATGACACCAGCACCCCCACCCCAACACCCCCGTCGGTCCTCCCTCGCGACCAGTGGACCCTCACTCACAACCCCGTCCTCATACACTACGTCCGGAACTCCCACACCCGTTCGGTCCGTCGTCCTTCTCGTTCCCCACACACACACACACACACACACACACACACACACACGTGTACACACACGTGTGTACACGTACGCGAACCCAGACACCGATACGGGGTCGGCTCCGGTACTATACGCTCCTGGGACCCACGTACTAACACATACTCTCCTACGACACACGTTCATACGCGCCCGACGACGCACGGACGTCGATCCTGTGGGTCACCCGACCCCGGACCCCTATGAGTCCCCGATTCGTCAGCTAGGAGAGGGGAGTGTCTAGGAGTGGGTCCTCCTGACCTTGCAGCAGGAGATGTTGCCGTACCGAAGGTGGAGGGGGACCCGGAGGGAGATGAAGCAACGGGAGTACTGGAAGCCGTTGATACACGAGAAGTTGAACGACCATCGGTAGGACCACCTCCCGAAGGTCCGCCTCCACTGACACCGGAACCACCTCCTTCGTGCGGAAACCCCGGACATACTCTGACCCACCCCCACCCCCGACCTATCTCCTCCTGCCGTTAAGTTTGTAGATCGTCCGTTTGCCCAGAGGTCTCCTCCCACAATGGTCACTCCACCACTCGAAGGGTAGTGTCCTTCGTACGTTCACCTCCGACGTAGATCCTGGGGACGGATAGGGGGTCCCTACATCCTTATTCGGAGAGGTAGAGACTATAGGATCTCAGGGGTTCTAGACCCTGCGACCTAGGACGGACGAGGTAAAAGGCTCCGAACCCCCTGTGAACCTCAGTCCGTCTACACCTAAAGACCGACTCCAGGAGTAATCGTAGAGTGAAGGGAAAAGTCTCGGAGTTAAAAGGGTAGACATTTTACCACACACACCCCCCACCCCCTTTTTACCATTTTTGTGGGTAACTTTTTAAGTCCTCCCTCCTCTCCCGATTTGACTGAAAGTAAGGTTACACTCCCTGCCAGAGGGTCCCACTACGGTTAGCGAGGATGAGCCTGCTCCTGGTCTCGAGTAGGTTGTACCTCCTCAAACTGTTCGAGGTCCTCCCGGACCTGACGTCGCCTCCATTGGTCTAAAGGTGAGTAGTGGACCCTCCGGTCCTGAAAAGGGGTCTCGAGGTCCGCCCGTCTCCCATGTGGTAGATCAAAGGGGAGTCCGGTTCCGAGGTCCTGACGATTGAGACACCAAACAACAAATGCAAATATTATCTTTACGACTTAGAGTTTTTCCAGTCACTGTCAGTACCGAGAGGACTTAAGATCGGTACGCCGGGGGAGAGTGGGGAGGTGTGTCGACCGGACAATCCTTCTCAACACCCGGAGTCCTACGGACCCAAGACAACTCATGAAGACCCGTCGACCTTTCTTTGGAGGGGTCGGGTACGACACAGGAGTCGTCGACCCGATCTGTCCAAGACGGGAGAAGGACGTAACTCATGTCCTCACTCCGAGGATACGACCCACTTCGGGTCTCGACCGGAGATTTGTACCTTCCGTTCCCGAAGTGAGTAGGTTTTCATTTCGACTTTCGGAACCTCTACCCGTATCCCCTCCGTGTACATTACCCCAGGTTGGTCCTCCTGAAGGACCGCCTCCTTCAGAGAGGTCTTTTCAAGAAGAAAAGACAATGACAGGTACAGATAAAGAAGTAGAGTGCCGAAGAAAACGAGAACAAGACAGGAGGACAGACGGGGAGGAAGACAGAGATAGACTTGGGAGGTCTAGGGTTCGAGACGGGTTAGGGGTACTGGGGGTTACCCGTGAACCTGGGGTTAGAGGGTGACCCACCTGTAGACCCGGGGTGACCCCGACGTCGTAGGCGGGGGGCGGAGAGTGACGTCGGTCTGGGGCACGATTACCGGGACCCGAGGGCGTTCTCGTCACAGTACAGTGACCCCTCCCACTCGATGCTGGTCGCGAGGGACCACTCAGGAACACCCCACGAGACCTACCGACGAAGGACGGCCCACACACGACTCACTGGGTCTCTTCTACACAGACGGTCAGACCATGGTCGGACCATGGATCCGAATCCTGTGGTCTGACGGGTCGGTCTTAGTCCGTTCCTGGTACAGTAACATAAGGACCACGGGTCCCTTGTTCCTTACTTACTTATTCACGGTCACCCAGACCACATCTCAACCCAAAGCCAGAATCGTCGTTGCACGTCCCATTTCTCGACCCGGAGCCCCAACCCCTCTGGACTCGAAGTTAGACCGAAGACGGTGGCGGTTCGAAACATTGGTTCCGGTTCAATCTTACGAAGAGATTCGGAGGTCAAAGGAAAGGACATTTTACCCGTCTACGGGATTGAACGACATGGAAAGAGTGATCTTTACTCCACCGTCCTCCCTGTCTTGGTGTCCCACCTCCACTGGTTTGCAGGGTTCTATTCCTACCTCACTCTCCGTCTCGTCCCTGTCCAGAGGACCCCAGATCGGGGAAGACACGGGGTCACCGGTCCACACACCGGGGGAAACCCGGAGTCGTCCATACGTCCAACGGAAGTCAGTGTTGGCATTGACACACACTACCGCGACTGGTCTCGGGGCCCGAAGGAGGGTCAGGTCGAGAGCCTCGAGGATGATGCCCGGCACCCCGGCGTCGCCCCGGACCCGGTCGGCAGCGAGGTCGACCTTGTCGGAGTTCGTGTTCGTTGGCAGCCGCCTCGTACTCAGGGACGAGAGGCGACTCGCACCGCCGTGGGCCCCGACGCTCCCACGGGCCCTGCTTCCGGGCGATGCCTGGCGCGGGGACGTGCGGGATGTGCGGGTGGTACGTGTAGTACCAGGGGTGGGCCACGTAGCAGTGGCGGTGGTGGCGGCTTGTGACAGGGAACTGTGGTCTCTAAGCCACCTGGACCGGCTCGATCACGGGTGGAACCCGTGGGTGAGGGCCCGCCGGACCTCCCGCCGCCCGGACTGGGGGCCCGTGCTCCTGACGTTACCGTCCTACGGGTCGTAGCGGTTCCTGCAGAAGTGGTTCTACCTACTGGCGGCCCTAGCGCCCCTCCTACTCCTCCTCTAACTGATGCACTCACGCGCCCCGAGACCCCGTCGCCTTCCCTGGTGCTCCACCTCTCGTCCGTATCTTGTCCCTCCCCGGCTCCCCGCCCCGAACTTACCCTGGGGTGGATTTACCCGCACCCCTCTCCTGAAGTCCGCGCACTCGTCCCCCGCCCCGGGCCTGACGGGTGGAGACTCACCCGGGTGGGGACCGTGTCTTCAGGAGGACCGGATGGGACCCACCCCGCTCGTAAGACCAGAACGATCCTCTCAAGCCTCCAGTAGGTCACCGGTGTGAGACGATCTACCGGTCCTACCCACCTCCACTCGTCGAGACCCGTCGCGACTGGACGGACTGGGGCGCCGGAAGAGAACGGTCTGAGACACGAAGGCTCAGGCGTTCTACTAACTGCAGATGTTCGGACTGACCACACTTCAGGCGCTCCTGACCAGGCAGATGGAGAAGAGGGGGCTCTTGTCCACCCGTCCCGGTCCGAACCCCACGGAAATCACATCCTCCAACTGCACAGACCCTCCCTCTCTAAAGACGGTTCGGTTCGTCCTGGTAACACCCCCGTAGTGAATATGGAGTCTCGGACGTCCCCTCCCTCCGCAAGCCCACCCCCGAAAAGACTCGTAGAAGAGATGGGATTCGATAAGGACACGACCCGTGGTGCAACCTATTCAGAAGACTCTTGGACCTCACGAAGGGAGACCTCCCCCGTAGTTTCCCGAAGGACCTTCTCCACCGGAAACACGACCCGAAACCTTCGTCTGTCGTAAGACGTCTACTTCTTCCTCCACACTCTTCCACCTCCGGCCAGGTCCACCTCTCTCATCGGACTCCTTTCCGGACCCCCGTCCTCGACTCCCATAGACAGGTACACACGGGTACGCCGACTCCTGTTCCGAGTCCCCGTACCTGACCACAGACCTTTCGAAACTCACAGCTCCGATCCACCCGTGGGAAGTAGGACCCCACGATCCTCGAACGTCACACCAGTTCACCGTAGGGCTCTTCTACACTTTAGCGGTGGACACTACACAGGTCTTCTCTTCCCAGTCGAAAGGTCCTCTGGGACCAGGGGTACACACGGTCCCGGAGACGGAAGGAAGGCCGATCCCACTCCCTGTTTGGTTGCGAGTGCACCAGGGGACGGGTGGGACGGGTCCAAGGCCCAGGACACAGTCTGGTAGTAACGGGTGTTCGAGAAACTGATACAGCAGGACCGGAAGTAGAAGGAGTTGACGTAGTGGTAGCGGGACCTCGCCGGGGTCTAACTCCGACCGTCGTGGCACTCACCGACCTCGGAAGTCCGCCACGTCCCCTATTCCGTCTCCCTGTCCGACGGTCCCGGACGACACCCTATCGTACGGCCCGACCCCCGTCCCCCAACCTCTCGAATACTCCGGCCTATGGCGCCTCCCTCCACACCGACCCTCGTACGGAGACCTCTCCCCCGACGGAGGTACCTGACACTTCACCGTCGGAGAGGACCCACGGGGAACCGACTTCCGTCTCCGACAGTCAAGACCTTCCGGGGACCTGGGTGTCGGAGAGGGCCGAGAAAGTCCTTGCGTAGAAGGAGTGACACAGGTTGATGTAGAAGTGTCGATAGAAGCACCCGCTCTACTGGGACTTCCATGACCGAAGTGGACCCTGGAGAGGAAGGGGGACAGGCCCCGGGTCCGAGACCAGGTCGGAGGCAGTCGACCAGTAGGTGAACGGGGAGTCGTCGTAAGGTGTCCCCCGCAACCTCCGGGTAGGGGTGAACCACGGTCTGTGACCCAACCCGAGGACCCCGCCTCCTTCCTCCTCCCTCCGTTCCAGTCGAAGTACAGACGGCCCACCCGCGAGTGTTGCGTAAAGGTCACAGTACTTCCATGGACGACCTCCGCACCCCGTGTCCTCTCCCGAGGCAGATCCTACGAAGGCCCTCACGAACCGAAGGTTACCCCTAATCGGTCTATACGTCCCTCTTCCCTTGGCCCGTCAGTACCCGGACACGAAGTCCCTCGCCGAGGAACCCATTCCCCTGTGGATATCGGACGGAAGTCTCCCCACCGTCACCTGCGTAGGTGAGGACGGGTAGACGAGGGACCTGCAGATGGACTGGGGCGGGTAGCGGGGCGGGGGTCCACCAGAGCGACCCGGACATGAAGCCCCTTGTCCGCATGGACGCGTCGTCGACCTTACATGACCTGCCGAAGGAACAGAAGCACAGTTAGTAACTGTAACACCACAGGCACCGGAGCCGACCCCCTCGGTTCTAGGAACCGCAGGAGGCCCAGGATGCCGAGGACGCGTGGGATGCCGGGGACGCCACTCCTGGGACGGGGGCGCCTACCCCTAGGGACGTGACGGTCTCCCTAGAGGGTCCCAGATTCACCTGGGGAGTGAGAGAGGGAGACGTGGGTGCACCAGGGGACATCGTACACGACCCGTGGTAGACTTCGGGTCCGACACCCGGGACGAGGACCCCCGCCCCGGACGTCGTCCACGATCTTCCGCCCCCGACTTCCACCAGGGGTCCCGACGATGGGTGAGAGACACACAGGAACCCCCAGAGTGACGGTAGAGACCCGGAGATCACAGATCTCCTCCCACGTCGCACATAGGGTTCCCTAACCCCACTTTCGCGGCGCGGAACGACACGTATCTCAGACACCGGACCCCCAGAGACGAGACCACTGAGCACGGATCATCCCCGACAGGGTCCAGACCGACTACCGAGTACCATAGGAACCGGGGAGGGACGGACGTCACAGTAATCGGCCCGTGGACCGGACTTCGACCACCACCTCTGTGAGTAGAGGAGGGATTTCGGGTAGCCGTTGTAGCAGGAGTAGACGACGCGGAAGAAGTAGTAGAAGCCGTAGGACCCCCACGTCCACTCCCCGGGATCCGACCCGACCGTCATCCGACCCGAGATACCAACTCCTTCTCCGAGGTGCAAGGACGGGTCGAGAGCCCTGGAACACGGTCTACGGGACCACCTCGTCGGTACCAGAGACGGTCGTCCCTCGAGGGTAAGGTCCGTCCCTCCGTCTGTCCCGGGTTTCCCGACTCTCGTCTCGTGCGCCCCATTTACCCTAGTGTCCCCCGGTTCCCTCCGTCCTTGTGTCCCGACCCGGCCCCTGTTACCCCTTCCTCCACCGGAAAGGTGGTCCGGAACTTTCTGTTCACCAAACCCGTCCAGTGCCCCGTTACTTACAGTCCCGTCTACCCGTGTACCCCTCCACCCCTGTTCGTCCCGTGACCTCTCTCAGGACCTCGATGCTGACCGTACCTCTCCACTCGACCTGGCACCCCCGCTCTGGACCTTCCCGTCGAACCGAAGTGACCCCACCCGTGGTACCTCTCGGAGATTGGGTCCGTCCCGGGACTCGAGTGAGTCTAAAACCAAACCTCGGGTCAAACCCATATCCTACCACGGAGTCCCGACCTGCCCCTCCTCCCCAACGTCTGGCATCTGACACATAACCCCCCACCGTTCTTACTGGACCCGGAAGATACCAGGCTCGCGGTGTCTCTACGAGAAAGAACTCCCAGGCTCGGGACAAGACTCCGGGGGTCCGAGGGGTGGACCAGGACACGAGACTCGACATCGAAACCTCCTCGGGGCACGTGTCCCCAGGAAACCCCAGCGACTCTCTAGTGTCGCACCGACGGACCCGTCCTTGGCGAAGCACGTCTGTCACCTAGACGGGGAAGATCCGTCAACTGTACCTCTCCCGAACCCAGGGATTCTCCCAGGGGAACAAAGAAAGAGAGAGAGGGAACCCCTCCATGTCCGTTGAAAGAACACACCTCAGGGACAGGCTTAGGGGTCACATGCATGACTCCAGACTAGAGACCCCAGACACCTTCTCGACCTTTAGTCTGGTCCGACACTTGAAACCGAGACGGTGAAGGACTTGGACTACTGAAACCCTTTAATTGGATTGTAGTGACCCAGAGTCAAAAGATTGGACACTCTACCCTACTCGCATCGGGACGGAGTACGACCTCCTGAACCTCTCGCCCACCCCATCTCACTCAACCGAGTCCGCACGTGTCTCCTGCACGGGGACCTTCCCGTGCAGGAAAAAGACTAAACGTGGGGTTAACGTGGGGTAGGTGGTGGTAGGGGACCCTCGTGACCGATGTACCAGTGATCGGGACACAGGGATGGGGGTCGAGAAGTTCCCGTTCAAGATGGTGACAGACCCACATCTGTGGGCGTTGTAGTGGTTGGCGAGGCTGACGCACCGACGGTTGATGGCGACCCAGGTAGTGTTCATGTTGAAGCTGTTAGACCCGGTCCACTCGTGGGCGAGGATGAGAACTGGACGGGGTGGGGTCTACCCACCCCCACTGTCGAGAAGTCACGGTTGTCCTGATATCTGGTCCGAAGTCAGAAGGGGACGGTCCCGAAGACGAAAAGTTCGGAACTAAAAGAAAAGACATCTTACCCATCCCCATCTTGAGGGAAGTGTCCATCACACTCCGAATCCCTGGGACTTGCGTCTCACAGACCGTCCACGAACCGTAAATCATTCACGAAATCACCAGCAACCAAGGACCAGGGGAAGGGGGTGGGTCGGGAAAGGGTATGACCTTTGAGACGAATTACCGTCCGACTACCGGAATCTGGGGACTCATCCAGAGGCGTCTTCGTGCACCCTCCAGGGTCGTACCGGACCTTGGAATCCAGGGAAGGACCTGGAGAATCATCGGCACACGGGAGTCCGGTCGAGACAGGGAGAGACACGAAGTCACAGAAGTAGACATTTGACCTCGTCACTATCGTCCAGACACTAAGGTCCCAGGGGTCCGAGAGACGTGAAGTCTGGAGACACTAGATTCCCGAGTGTCGCTGTAAACGGGGAACTCGACCTTCCTGAAGCACACGAAGGGACCATCTCTCCCGAGGGAAAAACAGGGGACAGGACGAGGACCCGGACTCGGGAAAGGTCCGTCGGGAGTCGTGGTAAGGGAGACCCTTCGTTTCTCCTTCCCAGACTCCGGACCTACCTATCCTGCCTCCCCAGTCATGTCCAGTCCTCTGGAGAGGGCACATACGAAACCGGACGACAGGTATATCTTCGGAACCGACCGATAGGGGACCCCTAGTGGAGACAAAGATTATAGTAATCACTTCCATTTATAACGGTAAATGTCTGTTTCTTCGACCCCGGGTCTCTGTACTTCCTTGGACGGGGTTCTGTGTGTCGGTCACTCACCGTCTTTAACTCGACCAGGACTGAAGAGAACTCTCGAGGACAAAGTCCGCGATCTCCGTCCCGGGGAGGACAAAAGTCCTTGGAAGGTCAAATTTCAGAGGTGACTAGGAGCCGGGACTTCCCAATCGCGGTAAGACACCCACTCCCCTTTTCTACAGTACTTAAAAAAACGGACCAATTAAAGTCTCGACTCTGACCTCGGGTCCTGAGGGTCAGGTCACGAGTAAGAGGACGTCGTCACGGACGCCCCGTGTACCGTCCGTGTGCCGCACAAGAGTCTTTTCCAGACAGCCAGTCCCTGTGTCGAGTCGGGACCTGAGCCCCTTCCGGAAAGACAGGGAGGTTCCCCCGTCTACGTCGGACTCTACGGGTACGGTAGAGGGGTGGAGGAAGGAGGGCACAGAAGGTCCGGGAGTACAGGGAGAAACACGACCGGAGGTTCCTACCGACCCACTTGTAATACATGTTACCTGACCTGCGGCAGCGTCACCTGGTCGTCCACCCGCGCCGGCCCGGTCCAGACGGACCCGTCGTCCCCTCGCTGTACCACAGAAACCCCGGGGGTCCAGACTTCGTCCACAGAGGGTGACAGTCGGTATGGGCGGGGAGGGACCGGACCGGACATGGGAAGGGCAATCCCGACGCGAGACCGACCACATCCAGCGACGAGGCAAACGAAGACGTTCGGACGAGAGACGTCCCTCTCGCGACACTCGACCGAGACAGGCCTCCCGACGTCTCGGGTACCTATCTCTTCGCCCTCATTCTCCTCCGGGTCCCGGCCCGATCGACACTCCTGTCGTCCACATGCGGACCCGCCCTGTCACTGTCCGAGTCCCTCAGTACTCCGGTCCCGGCCCCCATCCTCCACCTTCCTCTCACCGTCCTCCGTCCACCTCCTCCACTCGTCCCGTCCTTCCCGTCCTTCCCGTCCTTCCGGATCCACACGTCAACCCCAACCTCGCCTCCCGTCACCCGTAGTCACTTCCCCATTGTCACTCCACTCGAACACCCTCGGAGGACCCCGACGGCCCACTCCTACCTAAACCCTCACCCTCCCACCTTAACCAGTCGCTCCTCCGACCCAGACTCGGGAGTGGGGGTTCTAGGGAGACTCTCGTCCCCAGGGGAACCCCCGATCCACCCCCGGAATCCGTTCTGTGTACCGACTAGTCCCAGTCGTCACAGGACCGATGCCTTCAGTAGCCCTCTTCCTCGTCCCTCTACGAGATCCAGTACGGTCCTGGGGGAGTCACTCCCGTAGCCTCGACCCCTACGGGGATCCGGACATCCGGGGAAGCCCGAGAACCGAAGTGGGACCTACCGAGACCTCACCTACATCTCCACCTCCAACCCCTACACCTCCTTACTCTTGTACACCACAGAAACAGACATGTGAGAAGGACGGACGGTGGAGGTGATTGTGTGTGCCTGTGTGTGTCTACGCGCACGCGCGTGTGTGTGTGTGTGTGTGGTAGTCCCGCCACTAGTGAGGAGACGACCGACGAAACGAAGGACCAAACAAAGATCTACTTACTTATTTACTTACTTACGAACCTACTTATCTACCTACTACTCGTGTACCTACTTATTGACCCATCTACCCATTTACCACTTACTCACCTACTACCTACCCATTTACCACTTACTCACCTACCTACCCATTTACCTACTCACTCACCTACTACCACATTTACCTACTTACTCACCCACTACCTACCCATTTACCTACTTACTGACCCACTACCTACCCATTTACCTACTCACTCACCTACCTACCCATTTACTACTTACTCACCTACCTACCCATTTACCTACTCACTCACCTACCTACCCATTCACCTACTTACTCACCCACTACCTACCCATTTACCTACTCACTCACCTACCTACCCATTCACCTACTTACTCACCCACTACCTACCCATTTACCTACTCATTCACCCACTACCTACCCATTTACCTACTTACTCACCTACTTACCTATCCAGTCACCCATCTACTTATCTACCACCCATCTCCTTCTTCTGTCTACCGTCCCTTCCCCCGTGACAGAAACGCCTCGTGGAACACGGTCCGTCCCACCCGTGAAGGATGGAGGTGGAAGTTTAGAGGGTCAACGGGCCCTCCGACAATGGTCACAGGCGGGATGTGCCTCCGAGCCGCTCCCTCCCGTGGGGGGCGTCACCCGGGGTACCACGGACCGGTCGGAGGGAGTCGGGGCAGACCAGGGGCGTCGGGCACGGGTTGGTGTTGGGGACCTACGACGAGATGAAGTAGAGGAAGGACGAGTAGCAGTCGAAGAAGCACGAGTTGTACAAGCACCCGCAGCACCACCTCTTGAAGGTGTTCACGGCCGTCGTGGTCCTCCGGCTCCTCCGCGCCGCCGCGCTCCTCTTCGCCGACGCCGCCGACCTCTTCTTCGCGGCCTCACTCACCCACTGGACGCCCCACCCCCTGCGACGAGACGCCTCCGGGCCCGGACTGGGGTCGGTGACCCGGAGACCTGGGTCTCCCTTGCCTACAGAGACACGGGGACCGGAACGAGAAGGGGTCGTAGACGGACTGGACTGGAGACAGTAGTCACAGGTAGGTCTCAGACTACCACTGGGGTGACGGACGGGTTTGCTCCGGGCCGTCGAGTCAGGTCCGTCTCCCGTCTCTGTCTCAGGTCTACGGGTCGGGACTCGGTACCCTGGGGATAGGACGGGGGTCGTCTGGGTCTCGGGGACGTACCCGTGTAAACCCCACCTACTCCTATTAGTCCTGTGTCTCCTGTTAGGGAGAAACGGTGGGACGGAGTGCACGATTACGGAAAGGGAGCTCCACGGGACCGACCCACCCCACCTGGATCGACTGAGGGTCCCGGACCCCACCTGGGCTAGAGAGGGGGAGTGGAGGAGGAAGGGCAAGTGGAGAGGGAGACACACGAGACGGGGCTGGAGACGGGTTTGGGAGACACCAGACGCGGTGGGTGGGGTGTGGGGCCGTCTCCGGGTCGCCGACGGGATGATACGATGGATGACAGGGTGCTCCGACGAGTAGGTGAGGTACACGTGGTCGGTGATGGACCTGTAGAAGTAGTGGAAGTAGTAGACGGAGTTACACCAGTGGTACAGGGACCTCGTGATGTTGGTCGGGTGCCACTCGGGGCCGGACCGGGGACCCAGGAGTCACCCTGGGGTGGGGTCCCTACCCGCCCGGTCCCAGACTCGTCCAGGACGCGCCCCAGGATACGAATTCTTCGAGTCCCGGACCATCCTACCTACTCACTCTCCCTCTCCAGCGAGGAAAGGTCCCGTTCCAGGACCACTCACCCTACCCTACCCACCCCGCCCCCCACTGTAAGCCCAGGTCGGAACTTGTACCCACCGTCACCGACACCACACGAGGGACTCGGAGAAACGTCCTGTGTGATGCCTATAATTGAGAGGTCAGGAGCGTCGTTGGAATTACACACACACACCACCCGAAAGAGGTCTAAAACATCTATTTCTTTGACTCCGAGTCTCTGTATTTTGTGCGACGGGTTCAGAAAGTCGGTCACTCACCTCCGCCCTGACCTTAAAACCAAACGGTGGACCGAGGGAACGATGACCCGTATACCTCGGACCGTCTCCCCGTCCCGGAGACTCCCGTTTGTGACCCCATCCTCTCCGCTGACCAAGGGTCGACCAACGTCCATCACAAACACTCCCTGTACTCCCCACACAATACATCCCCGCTCAGACTCTTCTGGAGGACCTCACCCCCTTCTCCCCTCTCGTCTCGGAGGTCTACTCCTTGACCACGCAATAAAATTTACCATCCTCACTTTATGTCACTCACGTCCGTCGGTAACTACCTTACGTCGGCATTACCATCTTGAAGATTTAATTGTACTTCTTTACCTTATTCTTATTCAAGTATAATTGGTTCATAAATAAGACAGACCAGAACCTGATACTGGAGCAAATTAAAATTATCGTTGAAAGACTCCACCCACGATAATAGTAGGGGTTAAGTATCCGACCTTTTGATTCAGGACCTCTCCAGTTCACTGAACGGTTCCGATGTTTGTTCCCTATTCACGACACAGACTTAAGTGTAACTAGTTATTCACCAGACCAAGAATTAGTGATGGAATTGGTAATGGGGTACGACGGAGGTGACTCACCGTCTTTATTCCTTTTCGTCGTTAGGTCTTATTTATCGCGTGCAATTCATTCCCCCCGCCCCTCATTTTCGTCTATACATTTAGTGACGCAATTCACACTTACTTCATTTACGAGGGGAATGTTCCGTCTCTAAAAAGACTGACCTCATTTCCACCGCCTGTCCCGTACCCCGGACCTAGTACGAAGAAAAGCAACGAGGACGTCAGAGACCTCTGTCGGGAGTTCATGACGTTGATGTACAAGTGGTGGCAGAAACACGACCTCCGACACGACTTCGACCACCGTAAACCAGACTCTGCGAAGAAGTTCCTGGCCACTCGTTTTGACCCGACCCGGCTCCGTCGTCTCTCACGTGACGTCCTCCCCCTTCGTCAGGACTGGGTCCCCTTCGAACCTCGTCGACCTCCTCCCCTTGGTCACCCTCAGACTCCTGACTGCCGGTAACTGGGGTCCACGACGGAAGTCGGGACTGCCGACGTCCCGTAAGACGACTTGGGGAGAGTACCCAGGAGGTATGGGGTGTCCATCTCGTCCCGTATGGAGTACACTCAGGAAGAAAAGTCTCCCTTGTTCACCTCGAGTCTCTCCAACTACCTGATCGGGGTCCGGTGTGTCTCCCTCGTCGACCGAGCTCTAAGTCTGGATCCTCAGTCTTGGGTAAGGAGGAGTCTACAAGGAAATCGGACCAGTCGGAGAACGAACTCCCTATCTCCGACACCACCCCACCCCCAACCCCCCGTCGCTCCCTCGACCTTGGTGACCCTAGACCTCCCCGATAATCCCTAGGGACTCCCGGCACCGTCCTCCCACCTCCCGACCCTGTGAGGAGGGTCGACCTCGCATAGATTTGAGTTCGCGAAGAGCGGGACGTAGAGTGAGGGCGGGAGGAGACGAGCCGGCGTGTCCACCTTGGTCGACCTGGACCGGTAGCACGACGACAGCCAGTACCCGTAGTGCGACCTCCTCTAACTCTAGTTGCGCCGCGACGGGTAGTTGGGGTGGTAGTAGGCTTAGTACGCCCAGGAGGCTTAGCGGGCCCCACTCCCAGGCCGCCCCCCTCGCCCCGTCCTACCCGACGGACGACTCGTCCCCTCATCGTCGGACAGAGACTGTGTGTGAGCTGCGCGGGTACGACACACGGGCGTGAACGGGAGCAGGACTGTCGAGACATGACGTGGGACCGTACGGGGGAGGTATATTGTGGGACGGGTCACACCAGGTCAGAGTCCACCCCAACTTTCCTGGGGTCACGTCGGCTCTTCTGTGATCTAGGAGTGGTCGGAAAGAGGTCGAAACCGACCCTGTGGAACAGGAACTTTGGGAGAAAGAAGAGGGTCTTCGGAGGGAAAGCGGGGTTCCGACAGGAGTATGAACAAAGTTTTTTGGAGGACGGAGACCGGAACGGGAAGATGGACGGGGCGGGCAACGGGGGTCTAAGGTTCCACCACTCCCCAGGCCACCTCTTTGAGTCGTCAGTGGGACCCCGGAGAGGTCGGTCTCTCCTTCCCTCTATGGGTCCCCGTGAGTGCGTGACCAGTAACACCGGAGTAATGCCACTGAATGCACGAGTAAGTGTGTGGGCTATAGGGAGACGAGGGAACACGGACGGGCGGAGGAGAGCCCGAAAAATTGTGACGGTTGGGGGGCCCTGGACAAAAACACGAGGTGGGGGTAAGTAGACGTGGGTCCCCTAACATCACACCGTAGAGCACGTGCGAGGAGGTGGAAGAGCGAGATGACGTAAGTGTGCGCACGTGTGTGTGTCCGGACAGGGGCGACCAGACCCGACTCACCCGACCCAACCCACAACGGGTGTCACGACTTCGAGGACTTCTACCGGTGCCCTTACGCCCGGGACGACCTGTGGCACCACGTTCGAGACGGGGTCCATTCTCGGCGGGGAGGGGGTTGGACCGGCAGTAGCCACAGTGTGACCGGGGGGACCCCCCGCACCCGACACTGAAGGGAAGAGAGGCCTAGACGGGACTTGGTCCGTCTCAGAACGGAGGTCTCTTCGTTAACACTCGAGTCCCGCACTCTCTACCCGCCCAAGGGTAGATGAAGAAGGAAGGAAAGAACCGACTCGTGAACCAGGGAGGGGGGTGGGGAGGGGATGGACGGACGAGACATGGGTCCAAGACGGGGGTCCTCAGATCCCCTTGCTGTCTCCGGAGTCCCGTCACACCCCTCTCCGGACGTGTACCCCTTAGTCTCTTCCGTAGTCCGTGAAACTCGTACTGGAATATCCCACCGAACTGGAACATCCACCGAACCATTCTCCACCACTACACCTGTCTCTCCACTGTCCATACTGTAAGATCCTCCCCTATCGTACTCTGTGACTGGACCCCCACCCCTGGGACCCTTCAGTCCTTTCGCGGGGGGTGGTAACCAACTCCCCTTCCCTCCATCGCAGTCCCGGAGTTCTCACGTAGAAGACAGAAGGACCCTCGAGACGTCAGGGTCCGGGGAGGAGGGAAGACTGGGTCGACGACTACCGAGGAGAAGAGGGAGGGGAGTCACGCCGGAGTGGAGCGAGACTCCACTCGGAGTATATGTAAGTACATAAGTGATACTTAGTAGATCAGAATTCCTTGAAACCCACAGAATTCCATTTTCCGTGTCTATGTCGTACGATTTCTACTCCTACTTTCTAATTGTCGGGTCCCTTTCACTTTCGTTTAAGAGAGTCCGTGAACCCGACTCCTACAACTCAAGGTAAGAGTTCAAACCACACTCGAAGGACCGTCGGAACAACGTTTCCCTTTCGCTGTGTCGTCTGTCGTCCAGACCTACCTTTCGTTCCCGAAAGTAAGTCTCTCGACACCAGAAAGGATTGTACTTTAAGGAAGGCTTCTTAAACAGTGTACCCTCTACCCTCACTTAAGACCCGTCTATCATTTACCCGACCTCTGGTCTGAGTTCGGAGGGACTTTCAGTTTCACAATCAGTGAGTTCAGCACAGACTGAGACGCTGGGGTACCTAACATTGCGTGGTCCGAGGACACAGGTACCTTAAGAGGTCCGTCATTATGACCTCACCCATCAGTAAGGGAAGAGGTCCCCTAGAAGGACTGGCTCCCTAGTTTAAACCTAGAAGACACAACGTCCGTCTAAGAAATGGTAGACTCGGTGTCCCTTGGATACCAGTTTCGGGTCACGGGACACTCTCGGACCCCTACTCCACGGAAATAAAAAGAACGAACACTTTAGCCCCACTCCCCACCACCACCATCATCAAGAATAGAGTTTCCCAACGACACTCCAAATTTTATCAATTTCGAACATTTCGTGACCTAGAATTCTTCCTGGTACCTTCGTAGAGGATTCCTGTCCTTACCCCCACCGTTCACACACGGGGGGCGGACGGACCGGAGGACCGGGAAAGGGGAGAAGGAAAGGGGAACAAGACTAGGGACCCGTAGGATTGGGATGCAACCGTATCGCATGTACCTCTACGGATCCTCCAGGGTCGAAGTTCATCCTCTGTACCCTATCATTAATGTTGATGAAAATTCTGTACACACACGGACCCTGGTACACCATAACCCCACTCCCCGAATGGGGAGCTTTAGATAATCGGCTAGGACCTGTAAAGGAACCAAGAAACATTTCACTGTACTTTTGCTTTGGAGTCGGGAAAGGAAGGTCCGAAACAGAGTCCGTGTGTCTCTCCTCCGTATTCCCTTCCGAAGAGTCGCCTCCACTGGGGACTAGACCCATAACTCCCCACCCCTCATCCGTAAAAGATCCGTTTCCGTCTCTCTTCCAGAAGGACCGTCTCTTTTGTCTTATACGTGTACCCCAAACAAGAGACACACCGACCTCAGACCTCAACCCACTAGTCAGACCCTCCCCAGGTGCCCCGACCTGGGGTCGTCGACCCCGGAGTGTGGACCGGAGTCTCCACGAGTCACTCTCGAACAGAGAAATTATTTGGTCGTAGTAAATTAATCTGTGACAACCATACTAACACCACGTCGAGTCTTCCTTTGGGAACAGACCTCATCTCTTTTTAATCCTCGGACACTAATTGTGCCAAATGAAACGTCGTTAACGGTGTTTGTAGGAGTCTAAGGTAAGTACGTCCAGAAGACTCCCAAGAGTCGCTGTGAAGGCAAGATCCCGTTCTTGTACAACCTCGGAATAGAATGGGTATTGTACTCAATTTCCACCAGAGACCGGATATCTATCTGAACTTTGTCCAAACTTTAGACGCTATCAAAAGAGGGTGGCCTCGACACCCTCCCCCCACCGACCCAGACGTCCTCCGAAGACCCCCCCGGGTCAGAACGGACTAAGGACACAAGTGCGGAAAGACCCCGGTCCCGAGCACGACCGTGTTCCTTCGTCTAGACTAAATGGGGTCGGCACGGGGACGGGAGGTCCTGAAGGGTCTGACCGTCTCTGTCACTGTCCTTGCGTCGTCAATGTGAGTCCGACATTCTGACTCAGGGGTAGACAGACTTCCTTAAGTCCGTCCGAAGTACTTCCTCCATCGTAAGAACTACATTGAAGGAAAAGGGGGAGAGAGGTAAGTGGGCACCCTACCATGACTGGTGCGTGTCCACATCTTCGACACACGTCTCTGGGACCCCGGTCGGACGACCCGAACTGGGGTCAGGATGGTGATAATCGCCACACCTGGACCCGTTCCTGACGTGGAGAGTCCTGTAGACAGAGTAGTCGACTTCTTACCCCCATTTGTTCTCAGGTATCTAGTAACGCACGTCGGTACGGATTCCTTACGAACTTCAGTCTGGTGAGTATCCTTCCCGAAGTACGAAACAGTGAAGCCAGCACAGACTGAGAAACGCTGGAGTACCTGACATTGAACGGTCCGAGGAAATAGGCACCCTAAGAGGTCCGTGCTCATAACCTTACCCACCGGAAGAGGATTGGTCCCCTTGAAGGACTGAGTCTCCAGCTTGGGTGTAGAGGACACCGAGGACGTGACGTCCACCTAAGAAAGATGGTGACTCGGTGTCCCCGGTGGTCATTCCCGAAGTGTGCACAAGATAATAACAGAACACGGGACACGACCTGGGTCGACCGGGAGGTCCTCCACCCCGCCCCACCGGTTGTGCCTGTGTCTCGGACGGGACTGGGAGTCCGACCGGGAAACGGACCTCGGACGGCACGGGGGAGGGGCCTGGGACGGGTCGGGGTGGACGACAGGGGTGTCCACCCGTTGGACCCGGAGGAGAAGTACGACGAGAAGAAGTAGATACGGCGGGACCCTCACCTCGAGAAGCCCTTCGACCCACGCACTACGACTTCGACCGGACCCCCCACCCGATACCTTGTCCAGACCATCACCTCCCTCCCAGGACCGTCCCACCCCTCCGGACTTTGTGGAAGGAGGTTTGTCTGACAATACGGTACCAGAGACACTACCCCTTTACAAGGGTGTCACTCGGAAACCCCCGACCTACCCACTGGGGGTCGGTAGGTGTGGGAGAAGGGTCACACTTATCTCCGAAACCTCTGTACGAGCGGGCCCAGGCACCCGTCAGGGTATAGACACGTCACCTGGGGGGTGAACCTTGGGGGGGTCGACAGACTGGAGAGTCCCTCCGGGGAAGGTCAGGGTGGACGGTCACGGGTAGGGGTCAGTCACGGTGGGGTCATCCGTCTCACCTGTCCGGGTCTGACTCCCGCTACGTCGGGTGTAGGTCCGTCGGGACGTGTCCCGGTCGAGGTCGTTCGACCCGAGGAGACCCGTACTCGGGAATGGATGGAATCGGGTCGAAGAGGGAGTCTTTAACTATGGACCCACCTCGCTCCTCGGTCCGAGTGGACTTGAACTCAGAGGTGGTCGCACGGCGGAGAGACTCGGAGTCAGAGAGGTAGACACCCGCACGTGGCGGACGTGTGCGGAGACTCCAACAGACTCTACTCCGACTCTCCGTCGTCGCGTCCCGTCCGGGACGTCCCCTCAGACGTCGCCCGGTCCGACTGGGGTGAGAGGAAGGTCAGACGTTACTGCTCTTGGGGACACTCCCGTACTCGGCCGTGCGGTGGAAGCTCTTGAAGCCGTACCGGAAGGAGTGCGAGAAGGTCCAGAGGTGACCGCTGTTGACCTTGCCCTAGTACTTCCATGCGCACCGCCCGTCCCCTCCCTCTCAGTCCGACCCGAGACGGACGGGTCGCCGGGCAGCGTGTGTCCCCCCACACGTCTCGTGTCTCTGCGTCCCCCTGGATGGGTGCCGGGACCCTGTGTCGTTCCCCCTGTGCTCCGGTCTCGCCCAAAGACAGGCGGGACTTACGACGCGACCCCACTCCCGAGTCTAAGCTCCCCTGTCCTGAGACGGGCCCCGGTCCCTGAGGTCCGTGGTGACGAGACCCTCGGCCCGGGAACCGGACCCGAAGTGACGGGTAGTGGGTCGTGTCCAAGGGACCGAGACCGGACGTCAAGTCGGACCCGACCCACCTCTGTCTCTACTCCGGACACAGGGTCTGGGGGCCCGGAGCGGCGATCGAGGGACGGCGGAGGGTGAGAGGGGGTAGGGGCCACGTCCTGTGCGACGCCCTGACGTGCGTGCTGCTCGCGTCGACGGACTCGTCGGACGTCAAGCACAGTGGCGACATGAAGCAGTCGAAGCACGAGTGCCGGGTCAAACACGAGTAGTTGCACCACCACCGGCACGAGTACTTCGTGGACCTACTGTCGTTGTTCCTCCGGGTCCTCCTGCGGCTCTACCTGCGGCTCGACCTCGACCTCGACCGGGTACCGGACCCGGGGTCGGGCGCCGGTGGGCGGCCTCGGGGTCCCCGCGGGTGCGGGCGGGTGCCCGGTCCTCCCCGCCGGCCGCTCCCACTGGGGCTCCCGACGGACGCGGCTTCGACGATGAGAGGTCGGGTCCACCCGCCCCGGACCTCTCCCGTCGCCCCAGCGGCTCCCGACCCCCCCGTCGACCCGACCGCCCTCACCCCGAGCCCGTCTCTCGAGCCAGCAAGGCCCGGGGCAAGCGAGTCGAGGTAAAGTCCCCACTGGGACACTACGCCCCAGCCCGGGTCCGGTGCCCGCCTCTTGGTCCTTCCGTCGGGCGCGGGCGGGTGGGCCGGTAGGGCTCGGCCGGCTATTAGGGTGGACAGGGGTGGGGCAGGGGCAGGCGGATCCTCTTGGACACCGACCTGTCGCAGAGAAATTAGTAGTTCCTGAGGAACCTCCCCCTCGACTGGTAGTAGCTGTTGGACAGGCCCAGGTAGAAGGTGGTGATGAGGAGCGGCCGGCCGACGCTCTTCACAGTGGTACTGTTCGTCCTCCATCGCCGTCGCGGGGGTTGCCTCGACCCCGGAGCCCCAACTGCCCCACCGTGGTCAGGACCACCTCCCGGTCGGACTCCCCACTCGGCGAGACCCACCTCCGAACGGTCCCGGATGAACTAGTTCCGACCAGGGTCCCCCGACACCACCTGCCCGGAGGAGGGGCTCGGGTCGGACCGGACTAGGAGACGAGTCACGTCCGGACACCACACCGGAGTACTCCACATTCCGGGACGAGACCCGGACATGTGTCGTCCACGAGTCTTTCCCGAGACGGGTGGCACCACCACTCAACGCCCGCGGTCGTCCTTCGGATCCGTAGTGGAGACCATGTCACACGGGAAAGACACTGTAGTTCCCCAGTGGGTCCTGGTAGTAGGGTCTCGAGTTCCGGACTCGTGGGGCCTCGGAGAAGGGTCCCGGGGACGGGACCAAGGTTCCGAGTCAGGACGGGAGGGGTCCACCCCAAAGGGACTACCCGTGACGTCCCGTAGGCACCGGAACCCGAACAGAACACGTCCGAGTCCACCCGGGACAGGGGAGAGGGGTCGGTGCACCCCGGGACTCGTGGAGGGATCCTCACAGGTCGGGGGTCCCTAGGGGAAGTCGGACTCCACTGAAGTCTGAGGGGTTTCAGGATCCCCGAGTATTCGTGGGCGTCGAGCACTCCCGTCGGACGTGTCCCGATGTCCACTCAGTCTGGGTCGTCGGAACTTCCCGTAAACCAGACGAACCTGGTCGAAACCAAGTGTCGGGAGTCGTCGAGTGGACGGGCGACCGGGTCGAGTCCGGACCGTGAGACGGCAGACGCTGTAGGAGCCCAGTAGAGGGTAGGGGTCGGGTCCGATCCAGGGACGTGTCCTACCTGCACGGTAGACACGAGTCTAGAGAACGGGAGAGACTGGCAACGGGACACAGAGAGACCTCCTGGTCGGACGGGGTGACGTCGGGGTCCCCACTGGGCTCCACCGGGGGAGAGGGACGTCCACGTCGACCGGCTCTGCCTCCGGAAGAGGGACTTGAGTCTGTCCAGGAGCAGGTAGGACGAACCGCTACTGGACTCAGACCTCCTGGGACGTCGGACGGGGCAGCCGGGGTCCCTGCCGTTCCACTCGTGGGTCACCCGAGGGCCCGTCCGCCTAGACTTGAACGTCGGACCGGAGGCGGACGGTACGACCCTGTGACGGGGAAGGACCGCGTGGTAAATTCACCGTGGGCGACGTACGACCCGGGAGTAGAGGACAACCAGTCTACTCCCGACCCCTGTCTCTCCACCTCACTAAATGGACTTCAGTGTGTCGTTCGGTCCCGAGGTTAGTGTCCTAGGTTCACCGGGACCGGTGAGTGACATCGAAACCTACAAAAACGACATAACCCTCAACAGGGACCACCCGTGTGAAATGTCCCCCTGGCCCCCTCCGACCTCTCAGATTTGTCCACGTCCGTGGATGACGCACGGTAAGACAGACGTGAGTCACACGGGCAGGGGGTCGAGACACACAATCCCCACTACACTGAGGTAAGGTGTCCGGTCCCGTACTCCCGAGACTCTCCACTCCACCGAACAGGACAACGTGTCGACCCGTACCAGGGGTTAGAGACGGAGCTCCACCAGTCAGACTCCCTCCGGTCCTCCCGACCTTCCCGACGAGACAACTGGGACGTCTGAGTCCCTCCCCTCCAGACGGCGGCCCGAACACTGGAGTTCCGTCTCAGTAAGAAAAAAAAGAAAAAATTTCATAAATAAACAAGTAAACCTAAGGGACCACTGAGTCTACCATTTCTCAGACGGACGTTACGTCCTTTGGGTCCAAGTTGGGGGCCCAACCCTACTAGGGGACCTCTTCCTTTACCGTTGGGTGAGGTCATAAGAACGAACCGCTTAAGGTGGCTGCCTCCCCGGACCACCCGAGGTCAGGTACCCCAGCGTTCCTCACCCTGCGAACCCAGAATCGACACCGTAAGTCCTAGAAGTGACGTAGCACACACCAGAAAACGACCGTGTGTCTGGGAGCAACACCACACACCAGGGTCATCAACGTAGCCTCCCGAATTAACGAGGTTCCGTAAGATCAGCACTAACGGGTCCGACGCCCTCCACACTCTCGGGGACCGGTTTCACCCATGCGTCACCCGGAGGGGATTCTCTCAGAGACAGGGGGACTGGGGACCGCGTCGGACCTAAACCGTGGTGGCGGGAGTCCCGACAGGAGGTAGTCGAGGTCCTTCCGCCCCTACCCTCCTCACCTAGAAGGACCGGGGGAGACAGGGGGAAGACCGTCGACTGTCGGGGACAGGGGGAGGCGGGGGTCGGGGAAGGACGTAGAGGACGTAGGGACGCGACAAATGGGTGTGTCCTACAACCCCACGTGTCAAAGATCCCAGACCACCCACAATCCACCCACGACAAAATAATCCTGAGTTTCTTATCAAGTATCCCCCGAGTAGATGGAACCTCTCCCGTATCTCCGTCTAAACTCCGTGTATGACAAGTCGCCTCTGGAACCCGACGTCCCAACTTCTTCCCGTCCCGAGTCCCTCACGGTCCTTCCTCTCGACCAATGGTCTTTCTCACCAAGGAGAGAGTAAATACCTACACCTTTGACTCCGAGTCGGTGCCCTTCCCTGGACGGGTCCCAGTGCGAGTGTTCCTCCGAAACTTCGACGAACCAGACAGAAGACCACGGAAGTGGTCGAATCCGAACCGGAAAAATGACCGGTCCCAGACATGGTGAACCGATGTCTCTGTTTCTTCTGGGAGTTCTCAGAGTCCCAGTGTTCCCCTCATTCACCCCTTTAACGATGGACGGACCCTGTACTACTAACGACCGGTCCACTTCCTCCACTCCTCTTCCGGCAGGGTCCGTCACTCTCGTCGCTTCGTTTCCCCACATCTCGTCCCCGTACTTCCGTCGACACCACCCGACAAGGGGGGAGGTGGTAGGACGGGGAAGGTGGAGGGAAAGGGACATCCCGCTCGGACTGGGCGGACTCGGGTACGCCCATCCCCTGGACCCGCTTACGAAGAAGGGGAATGGGTTGTGCCGGCAGAGTAGCCCAGGCCTCTTGAAGGACACGCTCTACCTCCGGTAGGGTAAGTTGGGGCAGGCCAGGACCGACTTTGTGCTCCCGTCGGTTCCACTCCCACCCTCGGGGCGGTCGAGGGTACCGGGACTAGAGCCCACAACCGAAGTCTCCCTCGACCGACTCTAAAAAGGAATCGTTAAAACGGATCTGATAATGTAGCTCAGGTCTTTCTTGGTCTACCAATTAACTGTTATTTTCTATCCGTAGAGTCCGGACTATCTTGTTACTGTTTTCTGGTCCTCGGTTTATTATGTCTCTCTACTCCAGTATTAATATGGTTTTTAGACCCGATTACCTACTAAGTGCGACTCACAGGACCCTCGGTACCCCTTTTTCCTTTGTCCAACCGTGTGTGTTGAGAGTAGTTCGTCTTCCGTTCGACGGATTAATAACTTCGTAGAAAGATCTCGACTTAAACTCTCCACAAATAGGGTGTTCTAACAGTGTGTTCCACTACGACTTGTGGTTCTCTCGGACACCAGGAGTTATCGAGAAAGTATGTTTCGGGATGGGAGTCGTAGGAGACAAACGTGAAACCCGAATACCGACCCGAGACCCGAACTCCTGTCTCCTGAACTGACCGGGTAGTGTCCAAGTGGAAGTGGAGGTCAGAGAGACCTTCCACTACCCTAGACCGAAGTATCATGACCGACCCCTTCCCTCCGTCTTTCTGCTTAAGTAGTCTTCTCCCTGGGACTCTAGGACTCGGGTGGGGTGCATGAGAAGACCCTCCTCCGAACCGGAACTCGTGGAAGGTCCTCGATTTCCACCTCACTGAGAAGGCTCCTGGAAGGATTTCGACTACCGGAGACCTGACCTATACTACCGACTTTACGGTTCTGGGGTCTGGAGGACTTAGTTTTCAATCCCGTACCCTGGCTTCTCGGAAAGACTAGTCTGTTTCAGGGTAGAAGAAATGGATTGGAAAGTAATCGTAAAAAGGACTTTATTCTACTGTATCTACTCCTTAGGGGGAATGGACCCCTGTAAACGCGAAGGTAGGAGTAGGACCTTCGGTGACTCCCCCGGTACCCGTCTTCAACGACGGGGGGTGGACGACTTGACAGGGACGAGAGGAGAGGTGGAGTGGAAGGGAAACGGGGGAGGTACGCGTCGTGAGACGAGACGACACGTCGCACCACGGGTGGACACACGACAGGAACTCACCCCCGGGGGTCCGGACCGGTCCGGGGCTCCCACAGTCGTGATCCCTCGCTCACAGAATCACTCGTGACGACAAGTACCCCGAACTCGAGGTATCGACGGAGAACGAGAATGTCGGTACAGAGGTGAGGAGCTCCACCCGTCGACCAGGAGTAAATTTCCCCTTCCTTGGATCCCCCGGAACTCGGACCCAGACGAACCGAGGTCTCTGACGGTAGCGGGTCACGGGTAGGAGGGTCCCGAGTGTTCCGTCCGAGCCACAAAGAACGAGAGTGTTACCTGAGGTTCCGAGTCTCTCCCTCCGAGCGGGCACCTCAGTGTCGGTTGAACAGTCCCCCCGGGAAGGACGGTCGGATGGGAGTCCCCGGGTGTTCGGACTCGGACGAGGGGACGGGGAGAGGAGGGAGGGGTCGTCGTGGGGGCTCGGGAAAGAGGGGCCTACGGAGGTCGGGTGAGGACGGGTACGGCCGGCTCAAGAAGGTGGGACGACACCGACGGTCGGTCCTTCCCGTCCTCTTCCCGCGGTCTCGGCCCTGGGAGGGGTTCTAGCGGGACGTCCCGAGGACCCGGAGGGACGCCAGCGGCTCGCAGTTGACGTGGGAGGAAGCTGTCCATGCCAGGGAGGGCCGAGAGTCTCGAGAGGACAGTCCCCTGTACGCTCCCCCTAGAACTTTAGGTTCCACTCCCTCCTCCCTTACCCCGGGTTGGTTTCCGTGGTCCGTCCCACCACGGTCCCTGTGAACCCTTTCCCCGTCTCACCACTCTGACCTCCCTTCTCCACTGTCATCTCCGACTACTTCACCTGTCCCGACCCAGGATCCCGTGGACCCCTGTCGTCTCACACCCCTCACGGGTCCAGCCCCCGGGACCTCCTCTGGACCCGAGATCGAACTCCCCTGTCCCTCCTCCCCCGTAACCCTCAGAAACGTACCATCCCACCCCACTCCCCCAACCCCGCACTAACGATCCTTACCTCCAGAGCCAGACGCCCCGGCGGACATAACTTGACCGGTCCCGACGGTGGACCCGTGGGGAGTCCCGTGTCTCGTCTTCCCAGACGTCTGGACTGTAGGGACCAGATCCCACCCCTACCACCCCTCGTCCCCGCCCCCTCCGTGTCCCGCCCTCCGTATCAGTCGGGTCCCGAGGACGTCAATGAACAAGTGGGTCACTGACAACTGGGGTCGATGGGTAGTCGGTCCGATGTCGCACTTTTTTTAGGGACGGGGGGCCCCCCAAATGGCAGATCGCACGACGTCCCTACACGGTCCTCTCTACTAGTCTTATTTACGTCCCTTTCATATCACACAAACCGTCACCACACCCGGTCCCTCTTACGACGCGCCCTCTGCCGGCCCTCGACCTGCACTCGCCTCACGGCCGTCAAGTCCACCTCCGACCCTCCCGTCACTCGTGACTGTGTCCACATAGTCCCTTCTCGAAAGGTCCGTCTCCGCGCCCACTCCCACGTCCCACCCCACCCTCCTCGGTCCGCTCATTACCCCCTCTCTCCAGGATGTTCCTACCCCACCCCGGGTTCCCGAAAAGGAGGGTCGGTTGAACCTAGGGGGAGACGACCCACGGTCCCGGACTGACCCCAGACTCGTCCCACTGCGACCACCGTGGGACTCCTGGTCCGTCAAAACCCCTCCGGGTCAGCCTCCGATGACGTCCCTGGTGGTCCTCCCGGTGGGACGTCGAGTCTGTCGCCCTTTCGGAGTGATCCGGGCCACACAAGGACTCCCCAGCCTCCCCGACCTCCCCCACAGGTAGCCCCCTCCCCTTGTGGCCTGCCGGGGGGCTGGAGGACACCGGGAGGGGCGTCCGGTGCCCCTCGCTGTGCAGCGACCTCCAGTCGGCGTCGTCGAGCCGCCCGTCGGACGTCTGGTGCGACCTCCTGTCGGACTGGGACTCGCTGTCAGGCGCCGCTCCCGACCCCGGCGGCCGCAGGCAGGACCCCGGGGCGAGGCCGGGCAGCGGGCGGCGCGCGGCGGCGGGCTCGAGCGCCCCGGCCCCGGGCAAGTCGGACGCGCCCGACGCCCGCGTGGTCGCGTCGGTGTCGTCGCCCCCGAGGTGGTCGGGCCCGACGTGCGCCGTGCTGAGGTACCTGGGGAGCCTACTCCTCCCGCGCCCGCCGGCCCGGCCGCCCCCGCCGCCCCCGCGCCCGTCGCTCGTGAGCCTCTGTGAGTCGTCGGAGAGCGAGTGGAGGGAGAAGCCCGGCGGCGGGGGCGGCGGGCCGGAGGGCGGGCGCGCGGCCAAGTCGTCGCGGTCGTCGGACCGACGGCCCGGGCCGGCGGGGGCGCGGTGGCGGCGGGGGCCCGGGGCGCCGGACCGGGCGTCGGGGAGGACCCGGCGGCGGCTAGCGACGTTCCTGGGCGGCGCGGGCCGGCTCGGCCGGCAGGGGGCCCTGGGCCTCCGGGGGCTCGGCGTCGGGGGCGGCGGCGGCCCCGTCGTCGGCAGGCCCCTGCGGCGCTCGGTCCCCTTCTCTACTCCCGGCGGCGGGCGGGCGGGGCAAAGTGGAAAGAAATGGAGTCCTCGGTCCCCGTCTGTCGTTATGAAGCAGGTCAGGTGGTGGACCTGGACCCGCGGCGCGGCCCCCCGGCGGCAGCCCCGCCCTCCTCGTCCGGGGGGGTGTGGGGACCACCGGCTTCGAGTCTTCCCGGGTCGACGCCAGGACGGGCACGCATATGCACATATGTATACGTATATGTATCTCTCTCTGTCTGTATATATAAATAAAAAAGATGGCTCTCGAATACTGAAGGTCTTTCACGATTTCAACTCGTATCGGCCACCCCCGGGTGAGGCCCCCGTGACCGCCGTCCTTAAAGACCACAGAGGGAGGTCCCAACTCTCACCGAACCTCTCCCGAGAGTCCGGAGACTCCCAGGGGTGGCACCGGTCCCTCTGTCCGGGTCTTCTTCTCCACCTCAAGTCCCACGTAAAAAAGGAAATTTCTTCTTTGCGACGATTCTAGGGCGGGGAGATGTGCAACCCCACAGACAGAACAAGGACTGGCAGATCAACAACACTGTCAGGAGATATCTACGGGGTCTCGTGTGTTTGAGAATCAGTTGGTCAATCTACAGAAAGAAATCTTTTTGGTCCCCACTCAGGACCATAATGAAAATCTTGCCCCACCCCCATCTTCCACCGAGGTGCTGACTCGTCCCACCCCCCGGAGTGGAAATCCACTCCAAGGTCCCCGAAAACGGGAGTTCCTCGACTCTCGTCGTCCCGACGTCCTTCCTCTCCCTGCCACCTCCTAATTAGTCTACTCCATAAAACTCCAGTTCCCTTGGGAGGACCAGACACGACCAGCCCGACAGGGGATCCCGAGGACCCAAGACTGTTAGTCACCGGCCAATGAATAACGGAAAATGGGGGTGGGGTCCCACCTGGGACTCGGTGCCAGTAACGACCTCCAACATGTGTGGGGAGGTGGGGGACAGGGGACTGGTTGAGACGAGGGACGGGGGGTAGAAGGTACCTCAAGTCCCATTTTGTCTAGACTGTCCTGGGATTCATCCCCATCCCCATGAATGGACCCGGGACCCTAGTCGAGACCGGGGACGTGGAAGGGTGCGGGCGGACCGTGGACCTCTGGGTGTAGGGGTGTAGGAGAGAGGGACGACGGACGGAGACTCAGAGACAAAATAAGGGGAAGGGTCGAAAGGGTTTCGACGTTATGAAGAGTTTACCCAAGGGTCTGCCCATAAATAAACTTATCAAAACGTAAATAGTCTACCCATAAATAAACTTATCAACACGTAAATAAAGTCATGAATAATCCTTTTTTTGGGGTCATGTAACCTGGGTACTGCAGTGTATCACGAGTCTAGTTCCGACCCAAAACTCGTCACTTACCTGAACTTCAGTAAAACTCCTTCTTCCGACCCAGTGCCACTACGTCACTAGACGTCTGTGCGTCTCCAACACCCCACCCTTTCCGGCTTTCGACCCCTGAGTGGTGGGAAGTCGTTATTGGTCCGGGAGACGGCCACACTCTCGGAGAGTTTCCGAAGCCGACCGGGGCGACTCCCCGGGAACTGGAACAAAGGTTTTGGACTGGAATTTCACAAACCGAAACCCGACCCGTCTGTCCAAACCCTCTTTCCAGAAGAACTGTCCGGGACTCAGAAGACCCACCGTCTCTCTGGGGACCCCAGACCCGTAGCACGTTTCCCTCCTCCATTGTACCGGACGTTTCGGAAAGGGGTTCTCGACCATCCCCCGTCCCAACAAACCAGGTGAAGTGTGGACTCTTTCGGTTCCAGGTGGGGTCGCCCACTTCCCCGGTGGGGTCCTGGGAGTCTCGGGCCCCTCGTTTCTCCGACCCCGCGGCACCCGCCGGTTGGGGGCTCATTGGCTTTACACTTTGTCCCTGGGACACAAAGTTTCGTCCACCTAAGCCTTTCAGTGTCGGCCCGACACCCGGAGACGACCGTCACCCCCCTCAACCCGGTAGAACCACCAGTCAGGACCTGAACGGGGACTCGGAGACCTCGGAGGGAGAGGAGTGGACTTGCACACTACCACCCGTCAGGAGAAACTCCCCAGCGGCACTCCGGTGTGTCCGTCACGGGTGTGTGAGACGTGAGAGGGTCCACCGTCGGAGACCCCTCCCCAACCGACCCGGACCCCAGTACAAGGGAGGACGGGGGTCCCCGGGTAACCGACCTCCGTCTCCGACCCGGGATTAGGACTCGACGAACGAGGTCTCTCGGAACGTGACCGGCGGACCGGTACGACTACCAAAGTAATGCCCCCACGAACGAGTAGACCCCTTCTTCTCCCACCGCCCATCGGTGACGGGCCCGAGACGGAGTGGGAGGGAGGTACTCGGTACGGCCGGGGTCGTTAGCTCCACCTCCCCTCCGGCGTGTGTGTCATCCACACGGGCCGTCACACAAGGACCTCCCTACACACACGGTCCCCGACCTTCTACCGGTCACCCCGGACCCTCCGGGCACACCTCCCACCCACCCCAAGTTCCCCTACCGCAGACTGAGGCCAGTCGTCGGGGGCAAAAGACCCGAGTCCACAGCAGCCCGCCGAGACTCGGCACACGTCACGGCGAGGTGCGTGTCTGGCCCCTTGACCGAAAGGACCACAGTGGCCCAATAGTCACCGACCCGTGCCTTGTGTAGAACCCACACAGACTGTATTTCGGTAGGAAAATGACCCTAGACACACTGGAGTCTTGTTCGTCTGTGCACCTTTCTCACTAGGTCGACAGTGAACTCACTACCACCCTCCAGACCAGTCTCGTCCTACACAGAGTCTCGACTTGTACCTTCTATCTTCGTAACGGGCTCCCTCAGCACTCTCTACCCGAACAAGGACCTCCCGGAGTTTACGACTTGGGTCCGAGAACCAGGACAAGGACCCTCAATGTCCACTATCCCCTGCTCCCTTCGACACCAACCGACCGGTCCTGTTCGGGTTTACCGATTCCCAACCCACTAATCGGGGAAACGGGAGAGACTAGGGCTCCGGACAGATAGTGTTTTCGTGTTTGGATGGGATTGGGTGCACCGGACCGGGACTCCTCTCACCCCTGGGACCACGACCTGTGGGGTTTGACACACACACGTCTAGAGACGTCCTACCACCGACCGTCCGTGGAGTTGTGGATATGTTTCCCTGGGTTCTGGTCTACCCTGTACCGGACGGGACCGGTTTGGGAAAAATACAGGAGAACGGTCCGGAAGACGTGGTCCGTCGGGGGATTTTCACCTGGTTTACACGTGTCATAGTCGGACAGACGGACAGAGGGGTGGGGGGTTAAGAAGGGTGACCTCGAAAGACAAAGGTCCCGGTGGAGACCGGGGGAAACGACGCGACACATTCCCGAACCCCAGAATCTTTGGCGACAAATCGGGTCTATGTGTATGAGAAAAACAGAAACACGTTATTAGTCACAAGGACCACCCCGGACCCAACTCGGTCCCAAACTCCTCCTCTGTCTCCGGCGGAGGAGGACCTTCGGGAGGTGGGTCGGGACGACGACACTGATAGCGTGAGGGTCAGCGACGTGTCAAAGATACCACACTTATTTGAAGGGAGGATCAACGACTACCGCGACCATGGATGACCGGGTCTGGTGGACCCCATCTCTTTGGTTCACCGTCCGCGGTGGTCACAACAAAACTTATTTTGGGCTTCGGATAAAGTCTTAAAAAGACACACAGACCCGACAAGAAAGGGATCACCACCCCCACAACTTGACCCCCCAAAGGGCCACACCCCCACCCACCCACACCACCACCACTACACAAATAGTACGGGTCCGACGCCCCAGACCCCACAGACCCTGGATCTCTGTGGGTGTCTTCCCAGGAGAGGACCGAACCCACACCCAGCTCCCGACGACGACCCGACCCCTCCTTCGTCTTGGACCGAAACATCACTTCTGCGACCTGGGCCCACTCTCTCATTGTTCTATCACGGTAGGTGAATGGACCCTGACAATGGATTTCAGTATGACACCCATAAAAGTCCTGAGAACCAAGTCAAGTCAAGTCAAGTCAGCGAGTCATCACAGACTGAGAAACACTGGGGTACCTGACGGCGTGCGGTCCGGAGGGACAGGTAGTGGTTGAGGACCTCAAATGAGTTTGAGTACAGGTACCTCAGTCACTACGGTAGGTTGGTAGAGTAGGAGACAGTAGGGGAAAAGGAGGACGTAAGTTAGAAAGGGTCGTAGTCCCAGAAAAGGTTACTCAGTCAAGAAATGTAGTCCACCGGTTTCATAACCTCAAAGTCGAAGTCGTAGTCAGGAAGGTTACTTATAAGTCCTGACTAGAGGAAATCCTACCTGACCAACCTAGAGGAACGACAGGTTCTCTGAGAGTTCTCAGAAGAGGTTGTGGTGTCAAGCGTTTCCTGTTTTTAGGTTGAGTTTACTCGAACTTTCTTTTTAGATCTTCTCTCCTTTCCTTCCGTCCCTCTTTTCTCTCTTTATTCTACTTTCATTGAATCACCGAGTTCGTCGATTTTTCAGGTCTCCGTCTCAGTCGAAGTCTACGCCAAACTAGTTCCCGAGGTTGATACAACGATCCTACTTCAGAGAGAGATGGAGAACGGAGACGAAGGAAGACTCAAATGGAGGGAGGAGAGGCTCACCGGTGGTCTTCGGGTCGGAACCCCGGATAGACGGGTGGGGGTCTACTTCCTCCCGCAGAGAGGGACTGTCAGACCGGTTCAAGTACCTGAGAGTATCCAACTGACCCCATACACGGTACGAGACTGACCGGTCCAGACTTGAGACCCTAGGTCCCTACCCCCACTGGGTGACCGTAGTACCAAACTCTCGTTCTTTCCCTCTTTGACAGTTCCTCTTGGTGACACACGGACAGCCTTCCTCCCCGGCTTCCGACCTGTACGTCTCTTTGGACCCGACGGAGAAGAGACCAATTCGACGCACGTCGAAGTGGGGACCCTTCCCACGAGAGCAGTGACGGGGAGTCCAGTCTGGTCCCTGGGTCTCTCCGGGTCTCTGACCCGCGGACCCGCAGATGTTCGACACCCTCACCTTCTCGGTTCGGTCACCGATCACCCGGACGGCCCAGGGGTGGTCGGAATAGACCAGGTGACCGGGGAACCACACACGAGAGATATGAACTCCCGGTTGGTCCCGGAACCGGACCTGTCCCCTCCCTGTACCCCTGTTACGCCCACTGGAGGTCACGACAGGTGAAGTCTCTTGTCGTCTCTTGTCCTTCTGGACCCCGGTGGGGTGTCTGTCCGGACGTTGGGGTCGAAAGGGTAGACGAGCCTCTGGGGAAGACCACCGGGGACCCCCGAGACCCACCCCACCACCACCACACCTGTCTCTGTAGTGACGTCGGAAGGTCCAGAGAGACGTACCGCGGGTGCACCTACGAAGGTCGACGTCCGAAACGACGAGTCTCGCGATCCAAAAGGGACGAACTCCTCCCCCTCCACCTCTCCCCCAGAGTGGTCCTCGGGAAAGCTCCGGACCGGCAGACGGAGTGGTATCTGCTCCGTCACCCCCGTCCCTTTCGCCGTGCCGACCACCCCCGACGACGTGTGCGTGACCACGTGACCCGGGCCCCGCCCGGGTGGGACTGAGGACCTGTGGGGCGGAGGTGGATCCCTCCCCAGACTGGGGGAAAAAGTCTACTCCTTTGACTCCGTCCCGTCCGGAAGGGGTCTCGTCCGTCCCGAGACTCAGGGTTGCATCCAGGTCCGGGGTCGGACTCGGAGCGAGTAGTGGGCACTCTGCACCAGGTCGACGGGTCGGAGTCGAGAGTACCGGCTTGGAAGGTCGTTCGGGACTGAGGGACCCCTCTACGGGACGAGGTCGGGATGGAGAGGGTCGGGAATCTCCGTCCGGACGACCTGAGAAGGTGCCCCGTGAAGTCTGAGGTGGACAAGTTTTGGAGATCTGTGGACTGGGGGTTGTGGGTAGGGAGGGACCTCCGGACCCGGGGTCTGAGGAGAGGAGGGGGTGGTCCCGGGGACCGGACTGGTGGGTGGAGTGGGAACGAACGGAGACGAGGGGTTCGGTCGAGAGAGAGTGGTGGAGGGTTGGGAGGGACGACTGGGGGGTCCCGTGTAAGGAACCGGGGAGTCGAGTGGAAAGTCCCGGGAAACCTCCACTGACAGGGAGGAGGAACTCGAGAGACGAGTCAGGGTCGGGGGTCCGAGAGAAACGGAGGAAAGGTTCGGAGTGACGGAGGCAGTGAGACGTCTGGTGGGTGCACGACGGCTTGGGTGTGGAGAAGGGGGAACAGGACACTCTTGTCCGGGAGGGGATGGATCGCAGGGAACAAGGGAAAGAGGGGAAGGGGACCGAGAACGAATGGTGAAGTCGAATGGGCTTACGGTGGAGAAGGTCCTTCGGAAGGGCCGACGGGTACCGAAGCGAGAGGTTGAAGGTGAGGAGGGAGGTGTGGTTGAGAAATAGGGACACCGGAACAGACAGAGGACTCAGGGGTAGTGTGGTGTAGTCAGGTTGTTTCCGTTAGTACCAGGGAGGCGGGTCGGGTCTTGGATCACGGGTCGATTGGGGGAGGGAGTGAAGAGAGGGGCTCCTTTGACTCCGGGTCTCTCCACCATACGGGACACGGTTCAGTGTGTTCCCCCGCCACGGTCTCCACTGGTTCCGGACGGGCGGGGAACGTATCGCCCCTCGTCGGAGGGAGAGACCCGGCTCCGGTGACGCTCGGGATCTCTCGTCTCGACACGAAATAAAACGAGAGGGAATGCGCAATTATTACCCTAATTTCCGTTCAACGACGATTCCTCTCTCTGACTCTTTTTTTTTTTTTTCTTGTAAAATTCTCTTACTTTTTGAAGTGGGTAGTCGTGAAAAATAAATCTGGACTTAAGTACTTAAAATTGGTTTATTTGTGACCGTACAATCCATAATTATATACCTGCTAATACGTTTTGGCGATAATACCGACATTACTTTTAATCTAAGACTGAGCCTCCATCGCAAGGTCCTCCCTTCGCAGGAGGTCAAAGGACGCGACACTGGAGCCTAACGGCAACAGTACCATTGTCCCAACGAGACCCTTAGTCACCTATCCTCTGACCAGGACACCCCTCTCCCGCGGTCTCCCGGGGGACCCGACCACGTCTGGACGTCCGGGGTCTTAAGCCCGACCCGGGGGTGCCGCGACAGGGGGCCCCGTCGAGACTCTGAGTGTCCTCTCGTCTGTCCAGTGGTCACCCTCCCCACCCGATACGTGTCACAGGGGTGCAGCGGGTACTGAGAAAGAGTGAGGGGAAGGACCACCGAGACGGGAACGTATAAAGTCGTCTACAAACGACTCGTGGATGATACGTGATCCACTGTCAACGACCCCTGTGTCACAACTACCCAGGGGCTCAAGTCCTCGGACGACAGAGTCTACCCCTCTGTCTTTTATTTGTCGTTCGTCTGTGTGCTCACCCCAACAAGGTCTTGGACTTTCGCGGTCCTGACGAGACCTGGTCCACGAGACTGCTTCCTACTGACTCCCCTCCCCCGCCAGGAAGGTGGTCCCCTCTGGAGAGACCTCCCCTCAGGAAACTCGGTTCCGGACCTCCTGTTCTCCATCTGTCGGTGCGTTTCCGTGACCGGTGGGGAGTCTCTCAGCCCGGCGGTCTAGTTTAGGTCCTGTGTGTCAATTTAAACTTAAAGTTTATTTAGTACTTATTAAAAAATCACATACAGGGTATGGTATGACCCGTGTATGGCTGTGGTCTCGGGATAGACACCAAACAGACCTCCAGTCTAAGAATAAACGACTAGACGGTTAGGATAGTCTCCCTCCTCCACTGACTGAACGGGTCCAGCTCTAGACCAGACTGGAAGAGGACTCACCGACGGACCCGAGGGACTCGCGGGGGTGGGGGTGGTGGCCCCGGTCCGACTACCGACGTCTACAGTCGAGGAGTCCTACTCCAAAAACTCAAAGGGGACCCTCTACACCCCGCGTCCTTCCTTCCAGAGGGGTCACGACGGCGGCTGTGGCGGTAAGTGGGGTAACGACGGACAGTCACAACCGGAGGACCGGGGACTCAGAGGAGACGACGGCAGGGAGGGAGAGACGGGGCGAGGCGCAGACAGAGAGAGACACGTAGAGAGGTAGGCGAAGACAGAGAGACGGAATAAAGGGAGGCAGAGACTGAGAGGTGACTGTAGGTCTGGTAAAGGGGGAGTATAAACGTTATTGTCTTTCGTATAGTGGTCGGTCCGCCGGTGGGATCCGGGAGACACAAGTCAGGGGCGTCCCTCCCGCGACTCCAGACGTCCACCCGACCCCCGGCTCAGTGTCGGGACTGGGCTAAGATACGAGAAAGGAGGGGTGTGCCACGGACAGTGCACACGAGAGTAGAGACAGAACCCTCTACCCTTCCTGTGAGTCCAGTCCCAGGGACAGGACGGGTGGCTCACTGGTACCAGGTCTCAGTGGGACGAACCCGTTTAGTCCCTTATCGGACAACTCGACCACGACTTTTCCCGGTCGAGACCGGGGTTCCTTTCCACGGTGGCGCTGAGCAGTCGATTTACATCTTGAACTCCCCCCCAAGGGTGGGGGTGAGGTCCCGTGGGGTATAGTGTATGATGGGCCTACCCACAAGGGGTCTTCTGTGAGGTAGGACCCTCCTACCTCTCCGTTTCCAGTCCCTGAGTCCCGGGGCAAACATAGACCCTGTCCCGGGCCCGGTGGGGGTTGGTGCCTCTCCTCGTAGAAGGGAGGTCCTCCGGCGGTGTTCCCTGTGTCCGTGGTAGTGGTACCAATGGAGGGTCTCGGTCTCCTTCTAAACCTCTCTCTCGTAGGTCCTTCTGACAAGGGTCGTCCCCTGCCTTTCCGGGACCCACAGAGTGGGTTCCTTCCACTGTCGAACAGTCTACCACGAGTCACTTGGAAGGAGGACCATAGGTAAGGGAACATCTCAGGGGTGGGAACGTACACCCGACCTGGATCACTGAAGGAAGACTACCGATCTGACGTCGTTTTCACTACTCTACAGTGAAGACTCTCTGTCACCGTTCTTAGACCGAAGATAGAGACTGAAGACAGAAGGAGCGGAACAGACCAGGCGAGTGGAGGAACGAGACTACCTTTGACGGTGTGACACCCGACGGGATACGTTCCGGATGTCCTACTCCCTAACTTTCTACATCAGGAGTCCGGTCGTAGGTGCCCCCACTCCGGGGCTCAGGTTGTTGGGAGTTCCACGACTAACATAGGTGTGGGTAAGGTCACTCGACCCTTCGACTGAAGGGAGTCGGTTCGGACGTCTACTCTCTGACGTCGGGGACCGTCACACACCTAACGTCGGAATTCCCTGGGGGTTCGGTCTCCCAGGTCAATTCGGTCCCCCGAAAGGTCCACCGAGTCGCCATGTCTTAGGGGGACGCTACGTCCTCTGCACCCAAACTAAGGACCCAACCCTTCTAGGGGACCTCCTCCTTTACCGTTGGGTGAGGGCATAAGAACGGGTCCTTTAGAGTGCCTGTCTTCTCGGACAGTCCGATGTCAGGTATCGCGACGTTTTCTCTGTGCCGAATCGCTGATGTGGTGGTGGCGGGGCAATCGGTACAGGGCCAAAGGTCGGGTTTCTTTGACACTTGAGAATCCACCACTACAAAATTCGACGAGTCGAATCCTCATTAAACAATATGTCGGCGTCTATCGACTGTGTTCATGTGTGTCGGGACACAATACTTAGTACTAGTACACTTTAAGATGTTGTCCTTCTGATTGGACATCACCTTTGTTAGTCTTGTCGCCAACGGAGGACCTTCGTCCCCGTCCCGACGTACGTTTCTCCGCCCTCCTGCGAAAGACCCTACTACATACGAGCCAATGACCCAGCACAGGTCGAGACGCTGGGGTACCTGGTATCGGGCGGTCCGAGGAGACAAGTACCCTAAAGGGTCCGTCCTTATGGCCTCACCCATCGGTAAAAGAAGAGGTCCCCTAGAAGGGCTGGGTCCCTAGCTTGGCTCAGAGGACACAGAGGAAGTAACCGTCCGTCTAAGAAATGGTGACTCGGTGGACCCTTCGCGAAAACCCTACTATCAGTATAGGAAATAAGGCTATACCCAAACATAATGTACAAATATACGTTTACTGAAACTTCAAAACACGTAAAGTGACACACATTTAAAGTGGGGGGAAGGGTTTGTCATTTGGTCCTTCGTAACTTCCCCTTAACCTGACTGTAGTAGTTAAATGAAACTTTACGTAGTTTTTCATTCTGTCTAACTACCTACCTATAACTATTTCGTTCATAATACTTTACATTTACCATCTTAAGATGACAATATCTTAGACCCACAAGTAATTTTTAAGAAAGGTGAACCGACACATAAACTTTGAAAGTATTATTTTACAAATTTTTTTAGTGAGTAAATCGTTTATGTCTCACGAATTACCCTCTTTTAATCTTATTATCGTGACACCAGACCTATCAGTAAAATTAGTTCCAAATAATACAATCCGTAGACTACTCCGAGAAAGTGTACTCAATAAAGTAAAATAGGAATCCCGGTCCCGTGTCCTATGAAACTACAGAAATTAAAAAATGTCTGTCCTTTTGACTCCGTGTCCTCTTAAGGAAGGTAGTTCAAATACATCGTTCCTTCGACGACTCGCCCCCAAAGGAACCAGGTTCATGAGTCTTCCGAACTCGACACAGTCGGATCCCCTCAGTGTAGGAAGACCCGAAGTCAAAGGGTTAGAGACTTCGGGAAATCGTCGTCGATACACAGAGTTCCCGACGAGGTATGTCCGAGTACAACGTGTGTTCGTCGAACACCTTACGTGCCACTCTGGGAGGTAGGGACACCAGGACGAAGGAGGTACCCGTCTTCCTTCCGCGTGCCATTCCCGCCGTGTGTCATCCACCAAGACCTGTCCCTCTGTACCGGAGGGAATCTCCGACCGGAGGAGAGAAGACGCCGAGAGTACGGACCGGTCCCCGAGGACCTCGGAGTGCGGACACACCAGGATAAGGAGTCCTTGCACTGAACGACATCTCTACTACTACGGAGCACCGGAACCCTGAGGTGCCCCGGGAGTGAGGACAAGAAGGGAAGTACTTCTTCCTCCGACGAGTCAGGTAGACATCGGGACCGGACTCTCCTTCCGAAGTAGAGGAGGTAGGTTCGGGGATGAAGAAGAAAAAAATTTAAAATAACAGAGACACCCCAGAACGTAGTACACCCTAGAAATAACGTCACGCTCCCGAAGAGAGATCAACGGTCCACACCCGAATCAACGGGACACTGTGCACCCTAGAATCAGGGGGTTTGTCCCTACCTTGGGTGTAGTGGACGTAACGTTCCACCAAGAATCGGTGACTTGGTGGTCCCTTCAGGGTTCGGAGACGAAAATTTCACATAGGTCCCCGTGTCTTTTGCGGGGATTTTGCGGAGACTCTGGGAGGAGGGGTGGACTTTAGGGAGGGACAGTGAGCCCAGCAGAAGAGACTGGGAGGGTAGGGGGAGGAAGGGGGCCCTAGCACATTCAACAATGTGCAGGACACAGGGGTGTTCGAAGAGTCCGTCCTCCCTACTCTCCTCCCCCACCCTCGAGACCCGTGTCTCGCGGTCTACGGCCGATTCACGAAGGTCACACCGGGAAGTGGGAGTACCGGCGGACCACCTCCCGTACGACAATAAGGGTACAGACACGCTTTTCCTCTACCTCCGAGTCTCGCCACTTCACTTCGGGTCCCGGGAGGCAGTGAGTTTCTGTCCCGGCTCTAAAGGTCAGGACCGAGTCAACTGTGACGACGACGACACGACTCGGGTCAGCACAGACTGAGAAACGCTGGGGTACCTGACATCGGGCGGTCCGAGGAGACAGGCACCCTAAAAGGTCCGTTCTTATGACCTCACCCAACGGTAAAGGATAAGGTTCCATAGAAGGACTAGGTCCCTAGTTTCGACGCAGAGAAAGCAGAGGACGTAACCGTCCGTTCTAAGAAATGGTAAGTCCGTGGACCCCTCGGGCATCAACTGTGACTCCAGACACAATAAGGGTCAACCGAGGTACCCCAAATTCTACGTTTACTTTTACTTGATGGGAAAGGTCATCAGACGTCCAAAGACTCAAAGGAATTATAGTTTAACGACCCGAGTAGACACAAGTGTCGAATGGAAGAAATTGGGATGTGGGTCTCCGAGATGAGGTGACACCCTATTGGTCTCCTTCTTCCCCGTCTCCTTCCAATAAAAAGAGACCTCACGTCCCGTCACCGGTTTTATCAGGGGCAGATCCAGTCTCCCGACCGGGTCCTTTACAGCCCCCAACTGTCCCTACGGGCCCCGACTATAGTGGGAAACGTGGAATAAGGGTCCCCCGGAGGTAGACGTCGTTGCCTACCTCGACCCAACACTGGAGTCCGGGGTCGTACTCGGGGGAGACGGGACACCTTAAATACTAGATACCTCGAGACCCGCCCTCCCACCATCCTCTACTACCCGAAAATTCACCGTCAAACAGAGGGTCCTTGGACCCGAGGGACACCGATTCACTCGTGACCCGTTCACACCGGGTCACTGACAGGTAGAGGGATCCACCGACACGCCCAGAGGAGACAGGTGACTCGAGAAGGCCCTCGCTCCGGTCCGACCCGATGGGACGGACCGGCGCTAGAACAGGGCAAGGTCGTTGAGGGGTCCCACACCTTACGTGAGTCTGTAAAATAAAACCCACCCACCCTCAGTCCGAGTCAACTCCGCCCCACCCGTGTTGTAAGGTCTCGTTTCACGTCTTACGAGTCGGACAGGGAGTTTCCGAAAAGGTTCGACCCGGAAGCGGCTATGGAGACCCTAGACCCCACGCGGTCCCAACCGCAGGATGTACTCAGACTTAAGGGACGTTCCGGTGGTCCTTACCTTTCTGTCCCCGACGGGGAGACACACGCCACGTGTCCTTCGAGAGCTCTGACACCAAACCAACTCCTCTGACTCTCCGTTAACTCTCCCTTTCTCTCTCCTCCCTTAACTCTCTGAATGAACTTCTTTAGTCGAACGTACTGACCTCCGACCGTTTAGGGTCCGTCCGACCCTTGAGTCCGTCTTGAAGGCACAAGGTCAGACCTTCGTCTCAGGGGAAAAGAGACCTTTCGGAGACAAAAACGAGAATTGCGGAAAATGGGTAAGCTACTCCGGATGGGTGGAGTACCTCTCGGTAGAGGAAATGAGTTTCAGTTGACTAGCATTTACAATAGTGTGGGTGTTTAATAGGGGTCTCGATGCAGATGTGTCACGGATTGATTCGTCGACTCGTAGTGTCTGGTCGGTCCAACTGTGTATCTTCGCTGTAGTGTTGACCCAGCAAGATTGAATGTGGAAACGATCATGCCTGGTGAATCGTGTGTACACTAGGACACCCATCCTCCACTCCCCCGACACCTGTGACGACAATGGTCTCGACCTCCCCCGTCTCCTCCTCTACACCAGCCAAGAGTCGTCCCCCGGGAAGGAACAGAAAGATCCGACACTCGGTAACTCCCACCCCCAGGCCTTCGGGTAAGAGACCGGACTACATAGAGGCACAACGTCCTTCCCCCTGGGGAAGGTCCAGGGTTTTCCCCCGAAAACAGATTGTGAGTCTTTACTTAGCAGGCTCCTCTGTATCTTCGACTGAAATAACCCTTCCCCACGGGTCCCCCTCTCGTCCTCCTATTTCCTTGGGTCCTCCTGACGAGACGGTGTACCGAGCTTCAGAACCCAAAATACCACTACCCTAAAGAAAACGACCCAACAGAAACCGGCTAGTAAGACTGAGTCCGAGGAAGAACCACCATGTGCGTAACGAGTCGGTTCTACCTAAGGTCGCTCTTCCTAAGACCCTCTACCATCCTGTACACCGCAGAGGAAAGCCGGAAAGGACTTGAGAAGGTCAACCACCACCGAATAATCAATGGACAAGGAACGGTCCTGGAGTACTTTTGCCAATGGTACCACGGACCGGTCCCACCCGTCAAAGTTAGTTACAAGGGGACTGTTGACATAGGGATGTTACCGTGGTTACGGGTCACCACCGGGAGTAGGGACGTCTTCCCCGGTTACTTACAAACACCGGAGAACTTCTGTACGTACGTGTCACCCACTGGACTCCTGAGGTCTCTGGTTCGTTCCACAGTAATTCCTGACACCTCTACTCCAAAAAGACGTACCCCGTCGGAGTTGCAGGACGGCCGAGACCCGGTGTACGGGTGTAGGTCTCGTACGGACCCGAAGAGGGACGGTCCACCCGGTCCGACGGGAGACCTTAGAGCGGACGTCCCTTGTCTCGTCCCGGGCGGACTAAGACAGAGGTCCCTGGACTTGGGACCTCGACCGTTGGACCATGAAGGGTCGGTGCGGGACTGGGAGTCAGACTTACCCGGTAGTGGACTCAGTAGTGAGGTGATGTTGGGTGCTGGTGGTAATAGAAGAGTAGGGTTCGAACGGATACAGACGTAGGTACAGGGGTCATGTGTCCTCGAGTTCGCGTGCCGGAGTGGACGTACCAGACCCCTGGATCACCGGTCACGTCCGCACCGTATCTTACCACTGTTCCGTCTCTTACCCCTAGGAAGAGTTTGGTTATAGGGTGAACGTTGAGGTCACTCGGCGAGTCCGAGACACTCGGTGCCAGAACGTAGGACCCTCGGGGAACTTATGTGTGTGAACTTCGGGGGTTCCGGACTTTTCCAACATATCCAAACTCAATCCTCTATCTACCCGAGGTCCAATCTGTAAATGTCGACCGGAGGACAAACGTAAAGTACCCGGTGACTCGTCACCCGAAGTCCGACCTATGAATGTTGACAATCGTAAAGGACTCTGTTCTCTATCCACCCAAGGTCAATTCCGTAAATGTTTGTCCGAGGAAAAACGGGAGACTTTACTTTTATCATTTTCTTTGTCCCATTTATCGGTCACAAACAGAGAACATTTGTGAAATTCCATAATCGGTACCATTCCTGTTTTTCCCCGTTTTGAGACAAACTCATTTCCTAATTCCCTAGAGGCGACGGGTGGAGAAACCCCTGTTCCCTCTGTGATGTATACGCGTGTTTCCGAGGAACACCCAGTTTTCAGTTCCCTATTACGGTCCTGTATACTCAGAACGAGGAGGGTCTTCTGCAGTGAAGCTCTAAGTAGAACCGACTCCCCATGCACGTGTGGGTCCCCTCCCAGAGTCCCATCCAGTCCACCCCCCTTTTTTTTAGTCTATTAACCGGACTTCCTTCTGTTTCTGGGACTTCTTGACTGGATATATTGACTGAGTCGGCGGAGAAATGACGGAAGAAGGAACGACCCCCGTGTGGGTGTGGGAAGGGGAGACCCACACGTAGAGACGGAACGAACATAGAGTGAATTTATTTGACAAAGAGACACACGAGAAGGTAAACAACCACATGAAACAGAGGTTATTATTTCAAACGTGGACGTAAATATCAAAGGCGGAAACATTATTTACGTAAAAAGTGACCCCCGTTTCTAGGTCCCTTTTTATAGAAGGTCGGAGATCCGGAACGACCAGACCACCGATCCTAAGGACCAAGAGTAGGTCGAATCAGTGAGTCACCACAGACTGAGAAACAATGGGGTACCTACCATCGGACGGTCCAAGGAGACAGGTATCCCTAAGAGGTCCGTTCTTATGACCCCACCCAACGGTACGAGAGGACGTCCCCTAGACGGGTTGGGACCCTGACTTGGGTCCAGAGGGGGTAACGTCCGTCTAAGAAATGGTGGAGTCAGTGGTCCCTTCGGGGAGTAAGTCCGATGGGTCCAAGTGTGCGAAGTGTGCGAAGTGTGCAAACGAGTGACGACGGAGCACTCTAATTATGATTTGATGACCTGTTAAGATGCACTCTGAAATTAAGACTGTTTACCACCTGGTCATCGGATTTCTTGTGTTCGACGACAGTGTTCAATTAGGAATTCAGGGTCCCAAAAAAAAAGAATAAGTAGATTGCAAACTTTACCGTCCGTCAAAAGGAAGTTCGTCACTAATCCCTGTGTCCGAGTAGACAGAACACTGAGACGGTAGAAGGGGACACCTAACACACCCTCCAAAAGTGTTAGGACTGGACCCTTGTCAAGGTGATCTGTACGATGGTACGAATCGACGTTCCCAACTCCCATCGATCCCGACACCAGGTCCACACTCGGGGTTTCCTTCTTCTCTACCAAACCACTTGTTCATAAACAAGACGATGTCAGTCTAGGAGTCCCCAACTCCCTGTGAACGATGTTTTTGTGGATTTTTACGTCCAAGTCAATAATGTTTGAAGAAATAAGTTACACATCGATTCAAACGTTCTTTCATTCCCTTTAAGGACTCTCGGCCATTACTACACCCTTGACTATGGCCTTGATCTTCGTTTGTGACGGAACTCCGTAAACGATTGTCCTCGGATCTTGACCAAAAACAAAAACAAAAAAAAATCTTGACCCAAAATTGACGTTACGTGTGTAATAGAAACCCCGAAGGGTCCACCGAGTCACCATTTCTTAGGTGAACGGTTCGTCCTCTACGCCCAAATTAGGGACCCAGTCCTTCTAGGGACCTCTTCCTTTACCGTTGGATGAGGTCATCAGAATGGACCCTTTAGGGTACCTGTCTTCTGAGACCACCCGACGTCAGGTACCCCAGTGTTTTCACTGTGTTGAATCGTTGATTTGGTGTTCTGTAACAGAATAGATCTCGAGCACCCTCGAACCCTCACACTTCACTCTAGAAATAGAGTTCCACCCTGGGAAGTTCCGTCATGTGAGTCGTATTCCAACCCGACATATTTGGTTTGAAAATCGTTTCTTTCTCTCGTTCCTATAAGTACACAGATCCCGGGACGTTACTTACTTCTATTTTTCTAAGGAAGGAGTCTTGTACAGTTAAATCCGACTGGAAGTGATCGTTGACCCCGAGGTTAAACACTCTAGTCACCAGGTCTTTTGGGGTTCGGGTCTTTAATTGGATTTCACCACAACCCACCTATCCGGACCCTGTGTGCCGGTCTCGTGTGGGTACAGAAGATCCAGGAAGACCCAAAGATGTCTTATAGTAAACCGTTGTTAGAGTTTAACGTTTTGTGCACTCTTTTGGTAGGTACTACTCAGTCTTAGTCGTCTCTGGTGTGTACGTTTTGATCTAGTTTTCTAAAGTCTACAAACTCACTAGTCTTGATCTTAATTTTTATATTCAATTTTTATAAAGTTCTTTCTTAACTCTTATGTCTGTTCCTCCCCTTTTTTTCTGATATTTTCACTAGGTTCTCTAACTTTTTTTCGGTCCATCTTGAAGATCTTTACTTTTTGTATTATTGACTTTATGTTTTGAGGTGTCTACCCTCCTTGTCGTATATCTGGGTCAAGTCCTCCCTTAGTCACTTGATCTTCTACCTCGTCTTCGTTAATGGTCCTACACATTTACGTCCTGTCTCCTTTTTCGGTCTTTTATACTCTGTCTCCGATTCTTCTCCCTCAACCCCACTCTTTATTACGTGTCGACGTATCTCCCGGTCTCCCTCTGTTGGCTCTTGGTCTCTCTGCCAACAATAAACTTCTCCACTACTGACTCTTAAAAGGTCTTAACTATTTTCTGTACTTAAAGTCAAGTTCCTCGTGTTATTTAGGATTCGTTCCCTAATTTTTTTTGTGTGGTTTTTTTGGGGTGTGTGTCTGGGTAGTGTCACTACCTCTTATCGTTCATTTAGAATGTTCTTCGGCTCTCTTCTCTTTCACTGGGTAGACACTTACCGTCTGAGGATTTCCGTCACTCTCTCCGATCCTCGGACCTTTAGTTAGAATAGTTTCTGATTTTGTTTTCACTTAAGCAACAGGTTGACCTTAGACATAGTGCATTTGTACAGAGCGTTCTTGTCCTACTTCCGTAGAAGTCTTTTTCGGGTCTCCCCTGTTCTCTGGGGGTGCTCTCGGTGAGGATTACCTTCCACTAAGGACTACCTTCCTCCGGGGTCTCCGTTCTCGTCCCCCGTTCCTCTACCGGGTGTACGCTCCTTTCGGACCCTCCATGCAACAGAAACATCTTGTTAGGACAAAATATCAAAAGATATATATCCAGAAATCAAAGAAATCCATCTATATAAGGATTCATAAAATAAGAAAAACAACGTTACCACTTACCTTAACAAAGGAATTAAAGAAAAAGATGAAAGAGTAATAAGCACATATCCTTACGTTCCCTAAAGACACACAACTAAAATATAGGACGTTGAAATGATATAAGTAACTAATCGAGATCATTAAAAGACCACCTCAGAAAACAAGTACCTAACCTTCTTAGTTACATCACTTTTACTCATATGATGGGTTTCGTTAAATGTTTAAGTTACGTTAGGGATAGTTCGATGGTCGGTATAAAAAGTGTCTTGATCTTGTTTATTAAAGTTCTAAACATACCTTTATGTTTTTTGGAGCTTAACGGTTTCGTTAGAACTCTTTCTTCTTACCTTGACCTCCTTAGTTGAACGGACTGAAGTCCGAGATGATGTTTCGGTGTCAGTAGTTCTGTCATACCATGACCGTGTTTCTGTCTGTATATCTAGTTACCTTGTTTTATCTTTCGGGTCTCTATTTAGGTGTGTGTATACCTGTGGAATAGAAACTGTTTCCTCCGTTCTTATATGTTACCTCATTTCTGTTAGAGAAATTGTTCACCACGACCCTTTTGACCAGTTGGTGAACATTTTCTTACTTTGATCTAGTGAAAGAT